>JBBUKS010032532.1:0-11009 GCA_038050645.1 Hedychium gardnerianum | reverse complement strand
AATGATCTGTGCCGACAATCAATTTCAGCCGGCTGGGCAACCATCGCAACCATTGTTACTGACCTAGGCAGTGTTGCAAGGTCAGATTTGATCCAATCGACAGTCACGACCAACTTTCTGACCTCCGACTATCTCTGTTCCGGTCAATCACGGCCACTGCACTTGGTTCTGCTCCTATCAGCTTTGATTCGGTAGATTTGAATCCAGCCACTATTCCACCAACATGTAAGGATGATAAACATAGTTTTTATTGGTTTGGTTGAGTTGTATGGCAGTGATTTGGGGGAATCATTGTGTATTATCTTTCTGTTGCAGAATCATCAGTTACTATAGCTCTGGCTAGGGCTATTCCGGCCGGCCGGCACAACTACAACTACATGTTCTGGCCGATTTGGAGGTTGAGGATCGGATCATCACTGTTTAGGTAAGATTTTGGTGTAGCCTTGTTGTTATTGGATATGGATTTATGCATGAAGAATTGTTTCAGTTATGAGAAGTTATTGTTAGTTGGTGAAGTGATTATGTATGAAGGGGTTTTGTATTTAAATTGAATGACAAACCCCCATGTGATTTTAGGAGGTATGAATACCATTTTTGGTTGAGATGGTTTAATTAAAAGAGTTAGATATGAACTATTAAATGGATTGGTTGGAATTGATATTTAGGGTTCATCATGTTTGATTTACCTATTATGTGAAGTTTGAAGTTATGTGATATGATTAAGGTTTCTTATTTGGATTATGAAATTCAAGATGAAGGTGGTTATGTTATGTTACTTGGTTTCACCTTCGTAAATTGGAATTAAGAGGAGTGATGAGGGGATTAGGGATTGATCCAATTAGGGTTTCCCTACACGGATTAGAATTTGTTTTAGTCCTTGGATTCGTAGTGAAACTTGATTGTAATTTACGTTCTTTGATACAAGATGTTGATTCGGGATAAGTGCTTGGACGTGTGAACTCTTCGACACAATCTACAACTAATTGGAGGCGGGTACTTTTATCCTTGTCTCTTTATAGTACTTTGTACTTAGTGCATGAATATTACAAATTTGATAGGTAAATTGGATTACCTTAAATCTATTCATGTTATTTCTTGCTTTGGACGCTTACATGCTTAATCTTGGAATTAGTCTATTTTGATTATCCATGCAGTCTCGTTCTGTTGATTATCTGTAAATGACAGTGGTACGCATGTGTATTGTGTGTTTCATAGGAATTGTTTCATGTGATGCTTATGTTGATTTCCTTTGGATATACTGCTGGTTGGGTACATGCGTGTATGGTATGCACCGTAGGTCGTTGCACACGTGTATAGTGTGTTTCATAGGTGTACACCCTATATGAGTTCATTGTCACGGCCCGGGAGGATATTTATCCGACGAAAATCAGACAGCACCTCCCATGTACGACTGACAATATCTTGAATATATAATACATCATATATACAAAAACATACCCCGCATGGGTATTCATATCCACGTAATGTAATAAACAATAAGAAAATACCCTACTCGGGTATGCACAACCACGTAGTGTATATAAGGACATAACCAAATCCAACTTAAAGATTAAAAATGGTCTACACGACCAGATAACCAAAACATAACATTTGCGAGCAAAATATACAATCGCGAGCCGACCCGGCTAATGACACCAAATACATGAGTAGAGACAAATCCGAAATCCGGGTACAAATTACATAATACAATCCATGAGTACAAATTAAATGCGGAAAACCAAAACAAACCGGATACAAAGAAAATAAATCTGAGGGTCAATGTGATTGGGACGGTGCGAACAAATATACTCCAAGCGACCCAATCAATAACCTGCTAACAAGGAAACAATAATAGAAAGAAGGGGTGGTGAGTACAAAGGAAATACTCAGTGGGTATAAGACAGATAGTGCATGAACAATAACAAGTACGGTAACTCAAGGATGTACAGGAATTCAAAGATATACAGTCTCACAGAAAGAATATACTAACCAACGTATGCTAACACCCGTATGCTACTACTATACATGTATCCTACTCAACTGCAAATAGTAACAAGAGTAGTGCCAATAATATAGAATATGTGTACAACATTTCACATGCATGTACCCTCAATACTCAAAATAGGTACAACATCTCCTATGCATGTACCATCAATAACCAGCATAAATACAACATCTCATATGCGTATATTGATAAAAGTAACAGTAATTGGGGTCTCGTATGTGGGAGCAACGCTCCACCACAGGGTATATAAATGACCAAGACACCCAGTTCGTCAGCTGTAGACTGCAGGACATTCACTCTACCACGATACTCGTAGGCAGTCCGTAAATGTTAGGGTCCCTGTATGTGGGAGAAACACTCTACCACGAATAACCTCGTGGGCAGACAAGAGGTAGCTATCTAGCTATGGGATGCGGGAGAAACTCTCTACCACGTATGACCTTGTGGGCAGTCAGGGTGTAATAATCCAAATAGTAACATGTCTACGACTAGCTCATACCCGAAGAGAGCACTGGTTACTAGCCCATGTATCTCTGTGATGCTACGACTAGCTCGTACCCGAAGGGAGCACTGATCACTAGCATCCATGCATCATCGATGCTACGACTAGCTCATACCCGAAGAGAGCACTGGTCGCTAGCATACATGCATCAACAATGCTATGACTAGCTCATACCCGAAGGGAGCACTGGTCGCTAACATACATGCATCAACGATGCTACGACTAGCTCATACCCGAAGGGAGCATTGGTCGCTAGCATACATGCATCATCGATGCTATGACTCACTCAACCAACCTAATGGGTGACATAGCCAATAGCATACATGCAACATCGGGATGCTACGACTCACTCAACCAACTCAATGGGAGACATAGCCGATAGTATACATGCATCACCGTGGTGGTAGATAGAAAAGTAAATCTACCGTCACATATTTCCAACTACATAAATGTACTCAGCTACATCCATGAAGACATACTAATCATGCTACACGCCACACGCGTGTAAATAACTACAAATCTGATATGAATTCTACATATATGAAACAATAACTAGTACACACGTGTCAACATCTATAACTACATGGTATAAATGAAACAAAAGCTATCAAGAATCTACAAATGCACGCCACACGCGTGTCTATCACTACATGATCATAAACATGATTCTAAGGTATACGTCACACACATGTACACAATCACATAGCCCGAATAACTTAATCTATCATGTGAACATAAACACATGTCACACGCATGTCAAATAATTTCATGATTACCCAATCATACACATGTTCCTATTGTGCACATCATACACGTGTACACACTATAGAATAGGTAAACAAATGAGACTGCATGAATAAATACAGATAAACTCCAGGTATAAGGTACAAGTATCAAACTCAAGAAAAAGTTACAGCTAGAGTCAAGGTAACAACAACTACCTAAGCAGTATAAGAATCATGCACTAAGGTCAATAAGTAAATGAGAACAAGGAAGAAATACCCGCCTCTAAATAGGTCGTGCCGAGTAATCCTCCAATCCAGGTATCCGTCCCAAATCAATATCCTACGTCATAGCAACCCGAATAAATATCAAGGTCTATCTTAAAACATATAACTTAACCAAATCCCATACCAAATTAGGAAACTCTAATTGGTTCATTCCATTTCCTTACCTTTATTCACATCCTAAACCGATTAGAAAATCCTAATTGGTTCAACCCAACCACATCCAGAGCTAGTTATAAAGCTTAGGAACAAGAGTTCTTTCAACCTTATAACCCTAACCAAGATGATATCGTTACATCCAATTAGGTCATCCATGAACCGTATACAACCAACTCTAGAGTCCACCCAAAATTCCTAATTCGTAGGTCCACGAGAACATAAAAGATGACACATTTTGGGTTTAAACTCTCCACCACAATTACACAACATAACTACATAATCCAACATCCAATAATGATCATCGATCAAACAACCATGATACTCCGAAAAAAACCAACCACATAAACTACAACTATACAATTCAATCCAGATATATAATGAAACTACGTTAATAGGCTAATGGGGTAAGGAAATTCGTTACCCACATGATTCCTCCCCAAAACAGCATCAAACAGCCTTGGTTGGCCCATCTTGGCTGGAGCAAATGACTGAAACATATTGTAACAAAATGGGTCAAAGTCAATTAGTAAAATACTAAGTCACTACAACCCAAATCAAACCAAATAGCCCTTACCCTTATTGGGATGTGGATGGACGATCGGAGCCATAGTTGTAGCTGTGTTGGCCGGCCGGAACAACCCTAGCCGGAGCTACAGTTGATGATAAAATTGTAACAGGTAATACACAGTTGATCCCTTCCAAATCCACTACCATAACAACACAACAAAACAAAATAACAACCAAATCTCTCCTCCTTACCTACTGATGGAAGCCGCGAGAAGTAGAACCGACTGTCTGTGATGGCCGACAGTGATGGCACGGTATCCCGAACAGGAGTTTAGCACAAAACCTCAGTGGATTGCCCAAATCTGAACACTGACAGTGACCCGACTATAAGGCTCAGCTCGTGCTGATCGACACAGTAACCCTATCACCCCTGTTGGCCGGAGCTCATTCTGGTCAGAGTTGGCCGGAGATGACAGGGCAGTGACTAGACAATTCTGATGCTCAATTGGACCTGGTCGCCGGCGAGAGACAACGACCACGACGTCGGCGACAGAGATTCGACTAGGGCAGAGATAGGAATCGACAGTCTCAGAAGGCTTGAGTGTAGAGGAAGGGGAAAAGAAATGGTGGCGACGGATTCAGAGGAAATCGGAGAAAAGGAAGATCAGCGACAGAGGGAGAAGAAGAAGGATCGGGCTTACCTTCTCCGATTGCGGCTAGCCCTGATTCCGACCGCCGGCGATGGGGTGACGGTGAGAGCGATGGATCGGGATGAGAGGGGAATCTGAGAAAAGAGGGAGAAAAGATGAAGAAGAACTCGCGTCGGTCGAAGTCTGGCCGGTGGTGGACGGTGGTAGGAGCGTCGACGATCAGAGGCAGCATCGATGAGTAGAGGCGCAGTTTGGAAATGTCAGGGAGGAAGTGAGGAAGAAGAGAAAATCGAAAGGATTAATGAACTTAGGGTTTAACTAAAACTTTAGTTAAATAATATAAATTTAGGTTATTTAACTCTTAACTTAGGTCAATTAATTCCAACTTAGGGTTTAATAAATTTAATCAACTCCCACTTGTTTGATATATCAAATAGGCCTCAATAAAGCCTCTTATTTATATCCCCATGATCTTGCTGTTTTAGCTCCATTAAACTCCTGAAAAATTTCTGTAAATTCCCAAAAATTCCTTTAAACAATATTCCTCGATCAACGCCATTATTTTATTAATTTTTAATTATCGTATTTAACAATTGAGGTCCAGGAGAGGTCTCCATAGGTAGGGAGGCTTTAGCAGCCTGGGACAGTTGAGGTCTAAGGGAGATCTCCACAAGTAGGGAGACTCTCGTAGCCTTGGACAGTGATGTCCAGGGGAGATCTCCGTAGGTATTGAGACTATCGTGGCCTCGGATAGTAATGTCCAGGGGAGATCTCCACAGGTAGGGAGACTTTCTCAGCCTCAGACAGTGATGTCCAAGGGAGATCTCCAATGGTAGGGAGATTCTCACTGCCTTGGATAGTGATTTTCAGAAGAGATCTCCGTAGGTAGGAAGACTCTCGCAGCCTTAGACAGTGTTAGTTAGAGAGACATTAGTAGGAATAATGAAGTAAAATAAGGGGAGGGGTAGGAGTCCAGGAGAGATATACCCAACTGGGGTTTTCTCGCAACTTGGATAGTGTGTTGGTACGTTCCCAAGCGGGAATGCTCCCAAGATATGTTACTAGATCGGGGATGTGCCCAAGAGGTTGTTCCCAAGATGTGTTAATTTACTGAGGATGTGCCCAAGAGGTTGTTCCCAAGATGTTGTTATCTCACCGCAAGTGCACGGTAAAGTCGTCAAGTAATAAAAAATATCGATCCTCATGGATTATAGATTAAGCACTAATGAGTCCACAAAGCAAGTTATCTAGACAATCAAAAGTTGGTTGTGAAAGCTTTAGAATTAGATCTTGAGAGAGAAGTTGGTTTGGGAAGGCGATCCTAGGACTCAGGTTTCATTATGATGTTAGTTGATGATTCTATGAATTGTTCATCTCCCTACCTCCATGTTTACAATCTTATAAGGATCCTAACCAAATTATCGGTATGAACTCGCAAAATTCACACCAGAGTGCTTACACTGTTGTCTTTCAATGCTATTAAGTAGAAGAGGTAATATAGAAAGTCTAGTTAAAGGACTACCCTCTGTCACTAAGGGCTCCCCGGTCATACAATCTAGATTACACAAGTCACTTTCTAACATTGAAATGGTGAAAACCCATTAAACTCTAATTAGCTAACTCCTTATGGAGAATTGACCCCATTTCAAGGTGATAACTCTAGAAAGTTCGGTTAAAGGACTACCCTCTATCACTAAGGGCTCCTCGATCATACAATCTAAATCAACACCTCTACATGATAATAATCTTCCATATCCACATGCATACATTTCACACACACATTTAATCATACATAACCAAATCATGACACACATGGAACAACTCATAAATATGTCATAGAATAAGGAAATTGGCAAATCCATAGTGTTTACATCAACATCACATCACAATTACTCCCTAAATCCTAGAATCTAGGAAATCTACTCCATAGCAAAGGAGTTACAAGCAAGAGACAAGAAATGAAGCATTCTTACAATTAATATAAAGAGTAGAGAAAAAGAGATTCTTATCGATGTTTTGCCAGTTTTCTTGTATGAAATTCTTGCTTCGGAGGTGGACAGATCGTGGAAATCGGCTAGAAAATGGACCCCGTAGGTTCCCACGAAGGGGAAACCTTTCCTTTTCTAGAAAAGGGTATCTTGACCCCTTTTTATCAGCCCACGCCCGTGTCTTATCACCACACGACCGTGTCTGTAAGTCACGACCAAAGCATGGGGAGTTTCAGGAAAAAGGCACAGACGTGCACAAAGGGCATGACTTAGCCGTGGGTACAAGCTTAAAGAAGACATGGTCATGCCTTTTGGCATGGCAAGGACATGGGAGCTTTTGGTCCAGCTGCTGATGAAGCTCTTAAGGAGGCACGATCGTGCCTTTAGGCACGGCTTGGTCATGGGAAGTTCTGGAGTTCTACTTGATGGAGCTACTAAGGAGGCACGATCATGCTTGGCTTGGAATGACACGACCATGCCTTGAAGAGGCACGACCATGCTTGCTGAGTTTTGCTCCCCAAGCTTGCTCCAATGTCCAATTCACTCCCTTTTAGCTTCAAATGATGTCCTATCAATCAAAATATAAAGAGAGTAGATCTCCGAACTAAAGGAGTAAAAGTATGATAATATAATGAGATAGGGTGCGATAATATAGATCATAATCAATGAAATACAAGTAGATATGCAATAAACAATATCTAAAAGCATATATAATCTACGCACATCACACCCCAGACTTAAACCTTTGCTTGTTCTCAAGCAAAAACTTGCAATCTAGAATCATATGACAATAAGATGCATCGTAATCCCTAGTGAGTCATATTAATTTTATCATATAGTTTCATTGGTGAACATGATACAAGAATTGTTTAAGAATGACCTAAGTAAAAGTTCTACATGCTCAGTGTAATAAGTGACTTAACATTTCAAGTATCAATCTCCAAGCCTAGTCAAGTCATCATCTAACCGTATTCCTAGTACTTCCAGCGATAGATACTTACCTGCCACACACATGGTTTATCCTTCTCAAACTACACAAGGTCTCAAAGGATAGCTCAGAATCAAGAGAAACATAACTATTATTTTCTCAGTAACCTAACTAGGTCTCAAAGGGGTAACTTATTAGTTTCCACTCATGACAACTATTTTTATCCCTTATTCAATTTTTTTTTGTGCTTGCAAGATGTAGCACTAGAACAAATGTAGGGATTTTGGTTTTTCCAAATGAGTTGACGTGATCTGAGTTTCTCCAGTAACCAAAATATATTTGAGTAGTCACCTTAGAAGCACAAGTACTAGTCCAGTTCTATGAATCATAACTATTTTCAAATTTATCTATTATCAAAGTCAAGCATAGTGTAAAGAGATCCTAAGACTAGGCAAATTCTCAAACTCTTCAAATAAAACAATGCTCATTTTATGCTACTAAGGATAGGAAAAAGTAGATCACTAAGCATACTAACACATAAATCACACAACATGAAAATCTAGAACAAGTGTGCCAATATTTTTGTGAGAAGAACAAGTCATGCTATAATATGATGATGATGCAATTGACATGCCATAGAAACAAACTAACTCAAACATGCAAAAAACAAAATCAAACTGAAACACATGTAGAAACAAGAATATGTACAAATGTACAACCCCCCAGACTTGGACATTTCATTGTCCTTAATGAAACAAAACTCAATAGGGTGGACGTGGGCCAAGAGGAAATTTAGGTACACGAGGCAGGTTGTCAAGATGCTCATGATACTGATAAAGACTAGCAACCTACTGCCTCATCACATCCAATGATCGTCTAAACTCCTCCTCTCTAGCCCACTCCCGGTACTAATGGTCAAAGAAATCAGAAACCTAGCCCTGGAACTCCTTTGTCCTCCTAAAATGATCGTGCATCTCTTGGTACTGACCTTGAGTCAAAGCAACATTCCCTTCCAACAAATGTTAGTGGGTAACATGCTCCTCATGGAGAGTATCCAAAGAGGCATGAAAGTCAGAAAATTCAAATACAGACTGAGTTGTATCGCCATAAGCGAAAGAGTGTCTAGCCGGCTCATGTCTAGAGGAAGAGGATTCTATCATATCCACAATGGGAGGGGCATCAACGGGTGGTCTATCTCTAATAATCCAATTAGCGGGTTTTTTAATTGAAGTACGTTCGGGGTTAGGTAGGAGAAGAGAGAATCCATTCTTCCTAATAAAACTATACTCTC
Organism: Hedychium gardnerianum; assembly: GCA_038050645.1. Classification (NCBI taxonomy): domain Eukaryota; kingdom Viridiplantae; phylum Streptophyta; class Magnoliopsida; order Zingiberales; family Zingiberaceae; genus Hedychium; species Hedychium gardnerianum. The sequence goes on along the minus strand of JBBUKS010032532.1, from coordinate 1,972 downwards.
TCTCCTCCCAAAAATCATTTTCATCGCCACACATGTATTAATATTGATCTTGGAGCTACCATGAACAACATCTAACACAAATAGCTCGCAACCTAAGTTTGTGGCGATGTATGTAATCAATCCGCCCAATACTATAGACGCCTTACCGGATCTCACTAGGTTATGAAGAAAATGAAAATTCGAATCAAATTCGACCTCATTCAACATGGCCCAAAAGAAATAAAGCTCTACTTTCCATACTACACCGTCGCTATCACCACGATCAAAAATGGTCTTACTCATAACGCAGTGAAGGTAGAGAAAAATTGGGTTATGAAGAGAGGAGACCTTGGAATGAGATGGGTCACAGAGTTCATTTGTCTTGGCAATTTCACTCCAAAATTTATTACCATTAAAAGAGCAATCAAACCTATAAGATACATCGGTAGGTAAACCAAAATAATTATTGAAATCAAGGAGAGACCACTCATAGTCATGATTCATTAAATGGAAGTTGATCTTCCTAACATCATCGCTATTAGAAGCAAAGTGGGTATCTATGGAGCTTAGGAATTCAAGAGTAATCCTAGGATAGGTTGGGTAACTAATACTCATCAAATCATTCCAACCTAAATTGCTAATCATCCAATCCACATCATTTCTAATTCCTAAGACATCCAAAGTGTAATTATCAAGGTAATGAGTACAAATCAATCTACGAGCAATAAGAACATCATATCTTGCTTTTTGTTCATCATTGTGAAAAATTATACCGTAAGAATTTTTGTTACCTTCGTCACGTGTCCATCACTTTCCTTTGTCGCTAGCCTTCCCTTTGTTGATGGCCTTCCCTTTTCCTTTTTCGAGGTCATCTCCTCCGCTATATCCTCCACTTTTGCGGAATCGCTTCAACATGATGTGTGGTCACAAGTGAAAGAGGAGAGATTGGTTGCTTGTGGGGGAAGAGGAAGCAAGAAAGGAGAGATCTTGAAATCTAAAGATCTAGGGATCTTAGATCTAGGATCATAGAGAGAAATCAAGAAAGGGGAATAAAAGATGTGGAAGATCTTGATATTTAGAAGAGGAGAGTTCTTGGAGAGAAGGCTTGAAGAAGGAGGGAGTTAGGAGTAGACTCTTGTTTGGAGAAATTGGAGAAAATTGAGGAAGGAAGGAGCTAGATCTTGTTTTGGAGAAGAGATCTAGAGAAGTGAAGAAGAGAGAAGAAGAAGGGGGTGGAAGAAGGAGACACGACCATGTAAGAGAGAAGCAAGGTCGTGCCTTAGGGTTTTAATACCCAAAATAGAATGCCACACGGTCATGCCTTTTGGCATGGCCACAACATTGTTGCTTCTATTCGGGCGTGGAAGACTTCACACGGTCGTGTCAATAGACACGACCAAGTTTTCTGTTTTCTCTTCTTCTTTTTTTCACACGGTCGTGTGTAAAGAACACGACAATGTCTTTGGGTGGCTGGCTACTTCCTCTGGTTTGGCACGACTTTGTCAAAAGACACGGCCACACCTTGACATATTTTGGAAGTTTGGTCTTCAAAGGCACGAGCATGCTGAAGTTTTGTCGAAGGAGGCACATCCGTGGGCACGACCGTGTCAAAAGACACTACCAAGACATGACTTGATCTGGTGGCTCTACTAGATTTCACACAACCGTGTGAAACCACACAACCTTGTCGTGGTTGGATCTGGCACAAACTCTCCTTGAAGCACGGTCGTGTGAAAAATGAACCCTTGGGTTGCCTCCTAAGAAGTGCTCATTTAAAGTCACAAGATCGACTCCTGTCACGACTCAACTTGGAGCCTTTGCCTTGAAGGGGTTGTGTGCCCCTCCATTGTAGCAAGTTGTAACTTCAAGCTCATCTCTCATCCGGGCTCTTGTCGGGACGATGTATTTGTCATTTTTACTCTTTGGCCTTTTCTCTTCTCTCACCAGACTCGATGATTCGTCCGGTGGTCTATCATGTGGGTGGTGTTTTTTC
>JBBUKS010032503.1:0-11011 GCA_038050645.1 Hedychium gardnerianum | reverse complement strand
TCCTATGTTTCATGTTCCAAATCTTAGACTATTAGTTTTCTTATAATATTTGTTCTTATCCAACTTATGATGTGAGAACTTTTGCCTATTTAGCACTACATCCGAGTTCTCATGGAGATGTAGCGGTCCTTGTCGAGACGTTACAGTCGGGCTCTGCAACGCGAATTCTTGCATATTTAACACTACACTCGAGTTTTCATGAAGATGTAGCGGTCCTTGCCGGGATGTTACAGTCGGACCCTGCAATGCGTTCCTTACGGGGAATATCCTAACATTAGCACGATAATTTAATTGATTCATTCATTGAAATTTGTCATAATTTAACATTGGCTGGCAATCTAACGCAACCCTCCTCCTTTATCCGGGCTTGAGACCAATCATGACTAGTTCATCATGGGCGGAGTTATGTATGGTTCAAGCATCTGATCAATTAATGAAGGTGACAATTTGAATTTTGAAGGCAAGTTAAGAATACATTTATGCTTTAGGTATCAAATATCCCTCTTTCACACTGCATGCACAGCTTGTCTAATCAGATTAAGTTATATTGACTGCAATATTTGCTGCTATACAGTTTTAGATAAACTAGTGCTGTCTTTCTTTGTGGTTGCGCCCTGACAGACTTGGTGGTGGAATACTAGTTGTTTTCGCAGTGGCCAAAGGGCTACAAGTTTATACAGAGTATATGTGAATACACTAGTATGGAAACTAACTAATGCGAATAACATCTACATAATAAAGGAGAGAAGATAATACCTCCTCTGTCGTATCAGGGATTATCCCTTCACGTCTGGAATATGGGATGATTTCTCTGGCTGCTGGAATCAATGGCTAATTTACGCCACTGTAGGTACTCTTCTTATATTGAGGGGCTTCATTCAATAAACAGTATGGCAATTTATTCTCTCATTTGACCCCTTTCCCATCAGTAAATGGTATGAGAATTTGTTCTCTGATTCTATTTGTTATTATAATATAATCCCCCTTCCTGTCGTAACCTGAATATATATTTGAAGAACTCGATTCCTACATAATATTATAGAAGAACCATAAAATCTTCATCTAGAATGCCTAATACAGAAGTCCATTCGCTAAAAAATTAAAGTTGTTTGCACTGCAATTTGAACCATACAAGCTATCAGAAATAGTCGTGTCATATTAGATCAGATAAGCTAGAAATTGAGCAATATAACATCATTAAATAAGATTGTTGATCAATATATTAGAGGAAAAAGGTAATACATTAAAACAATCTAGATGTTTATTTCTAGCATTACATCTAAATCAAAACTATTATGTCCGCTTGATTTAATTAATTTATATGTGTGTGTGTGTTTCTGATAGCAATAAACATAGAAAATGATCATTCTATGGAAATTTACCTATTCCATATAAATCAAATTCACCATTACTCAACAGCCACATGAGTTTTCTTTCAGCTTGTTTTACAATTGATTGGAATGTTTCATTTGATTGTTCTCTCTTCTTACTAAAAACCTCATCTTTCCTCAAGGTCTTCTAACACTATTTCACTCTTGGAACAGGAGAGAATCCACCCACCTTTCAGACAAGGCCTTCAAATCCTCATTTCTCATTCCATTCCTTGGAAAAGCAGTTTTAAAAGCTATCATATTGTTTCAGCAACTAGGGTGGAAGTGGTGATCAGTGGCCTCACATGAAAAGCTTAAGCAAACATCTATGGAGCAATGTGATTCTTATTCTCAGATGTATTTATTGTGTTTGTCCTACTTCAGTAAGTGAAATTCAAGTAATATTGATATGTTTTTTGTAGCCTTAACACAGTGGCCTCAGTATTGTGTAATGAAGCATTTTTTTGAACCCTAATCTAGTATTTCATGGTTGCAAGCTGAATTGTATAGTAGAATGACACTCTCAAGTGCTCGAATTTCATTCGACAAATAGTCTTCTCATCTAGTTCATCTATTTGATAATTGAGTATAATTTATGATGGTATAAAAGTGAAACGTTTGTCTCCAACGTCTCCATCAGTTCGTTTCAGAATTAACACGGAGAAAGTAAATTACGAGAACTAATCTAGTTAATCTGAATAATGATTATTAGTTAGAATTTGACTCTTACACAAATTGAGTATGATTTATATACATTCAGAAGTCGATTATTATATAGAAATGTTCTATTTTAAGAAGTAAGTCTACTCAGTTAAGAAAAAAAAATGCAAGGGTTAAAGCAGTAAATCTAAAAGTACAGGAGGCATTTTAAAAAAAGGTCCACAAAACTATATGGGTCGAAATAAAAATTTCCCTAGTAATGAATTCCTGTTATCTTCCATATCTCCGCCGTATGATTTCGTTCCATGGCGACCTGCCATGGCAGAGTCAGACAGCAGCAGGTCAAGCAGCAGACACCTGCAACATCACAGGACGGTCCCTCTTCTTCTCGCCTCCCCTCACCTCGCTGTCAAACCATTCGCATCTCCACCCTCCAGGAAGGAAAGATCCAAAGGAAAGGACCAGGAAGGTAGATGCGTGATCAAGTGGAGGAAAACCAAACCAAAAGCCAAGAGGTGAGGTGAGAAATAGGAAGGAAGAAGGGAAGAAAAGGAAGGCAGGTGCCCTCATGGCATATGGATCACCCAACCCAGCTTCGGCTTCACCTCTCTATTTCTCAGATCCAATACTTCTCCGCGGAGGCAGATGTTGCCAGATTTGCCCCTCTGCGGACCAGAAAAGTCTTCAGCCAGTGGGAGAACTCCTCGTCCTTCCCTCAATTTTTGCTCTTCAGATCCGCACCTCGGTTTCGTCGTCGAGCTCTAAGGCGGAAGGTTTTCGCATCTGGTGAGGGACGCTTTCTACGGTTTCCCTGCTTTTCTGCCTCCGAAGATGAGATCTCGGGCCCCGGCCGCGGCGGCGATGAAGAAGGGCGAGAAGTTGGACGTGCAGTCTTCTCCGGCGGCCAAGGCGCGGTTCAGGCACCAGAGTCTCTTGCGGGATTATGAGGATCTGGTAAAGGTGAGATCTTTGAATTTCCCCTCTTTTGTATCTTCCGATTTTTCCTGGAAATTTTGCTGCCTGGGTTGCGAATCTGAGATTTGGCAAGAGTTTTTCTTTCCCTTTTCTTTTGTCAGAGATCTAGGATTCTTCATATTCTGGCGGAAAATTCTTGGATTTCTGGTGATCCAAAGCCAAAACTTTCTACCATATATTACTTTCTTTGCTCTATTGAATCTGTTGATCTGTTTTTTAGACAAAGTTTATGATGAGTTTCTTCACATAGAATTTGCTTCCTCAGATATGTGTTTGAGATTATTCAAGATCTATCAACCAATTTTCCATTTTGTGTATGGAGAATGCTTCTACTAGTTTAGGCATCTCAAAAAACACGACTTAAACATCCTATAATGCTTCTTGAACATGTTTGTTTGTATTCTATTTCTAATTATGCATAATTAGATTCTAGTTTTGTGTATAATACAATACAATATATGTTCATGCTCTAAGATCCTAACCATGAAAATGAATCTTTCATTTATTGCAAGATGAGAATTGAGTTAGAGATCATACTAAAAGTTGGAATTCTTTTCCTTCAGGAATAGGCTTTGAATAAGCTAGAACACCATTATTCTTGAGACTCTTCTACGTGTACTCGATTCTGGCATAGCATCTTGTTTCTCATATGAGATCTCTCAGAAATTTGTGATATAAAGGCACTCTTATGATCCTAACCATAGAAATGAAATTCCATTAGGGCATAAGAATTGAAGTTCTTTAGAAAAGTTGAAATTTTTTTTTTATTAGGAATTGGTTTTGAATAAGCTGGAACATCATTAAGCTTGTGATTCTTCTACACTTACTCGATTCCAGCATAGTATTAGTGTCTTGTTTCTGATATGAAATCTCACCGAAATTTGTGATATTAAGGTACTCTGTGATAACATAGCACATATGCTCATACTTTATGATCCTAACCATAGAAATGAAATTTCAATTCTATACCGAATAAGTTCTTATGCAAAGTTGGATTCCTTTCCCATCAGGAATTGATTTCAAACAAGCTGGAAGACTTTAATCTTGTGATTCTTCTATACATGATTCCGGCATAGCATCTGGTTTCTCCCACATGGCGTTATATTTCCGGCATTAAATCTCACAGAAATTTCTTACAGGAAACTGACGTGAAGAGGAAGAACCTGCACACAGCGAAGCAGAAGAAACTCAAACTTCATGCTGAAGTCAAGTTAGCACTTCTTTCTTTCTTCTGATTATTTACAGTAAGATAAATTATGTGTTCTTTATGTTTTGTATTTCGGTATGGTTTAAAAGGTTTAAGAGCTCAAACACCCATAGTTCCAAGAAGGTTTACCCTTTCAGTAACCCTCTTATCTTATCTGCAATGTTGTAGATTCCTGCGAAAACGATACAAAACTCTATTGCAGAATCGATCTGGAACAGCGCGGTTTAGGCTGAAGATGAAACCAAAGAGTCGGTTCTTTGTTGCTCAACCTTCAAATGCAAATGCTTCTTATCAAAAATTAAGAAATGATGCTTCTCCAAGCACTTCAGCAATCATAGACTTGAACCAGGTCTCTTTGCCGGTAACTATAGCCACCTCAGATGGTTCTTATTTTCGAAATTGATGTTGTTGTACCTAAGCCGATCGATCTAATGGCAGATTGGCGAAGACATGGACAAGTATCGGTTTGATGCAGAGCCTTCAAAGGTTGAAGCTAACGATATCAAGCTCTCGATCTGTCGAGATGTTGGTGATGAATCATCAAACCAGGCTGGGAAAAGAAAGATTACATGGCAAGATCAGGTAGCTTTGACGGTATAGGCATTCTCGTGTGGCATAAAAGTTGGAAAATATGCGCCTTTCGCTAATTTCATTCCTGTCCGATCGATATGTTTCTCGTAAAGGAAACCTAGAGGTAACTTACTTTTATACATGAATGAGGTTCTTGCGGTTGCTCGCGTAGGTTTGGATGAGCTTGGCGAATCAATCATAACGACTAATAAGCAATTCTTTGTCACTATGCCCCATTTACGCCCGCAATGGAGTTGTGCGATGATCGAAGAGGATCAAACATCTATTTACCCTAATAGAGATGGGGTGATCAAGCCTCCCTTATTAACCCTAACGGGGAGATGATGTTGAGCCCCCTCTTTGTGACCAAGTGTATGTTTGAGTCGGTCCCAAGCTCGGTAGATATAGTCATGGAAGGAGTGGACTTCAAGTAAAGGAAATGGAAATCGAGGGCATTCAACAAGGCTATAAGAAGGCGGCAACACGAACGATGACAATGTTACAATGGTTCTAATGATGTTTTTGTTTTCGCGCTCGAGTCTAACTTGTCAAATGTATGTCTCATACTCAATGTTTACTTGTGCGGCTTCTCCGGTTATGTTCTTCTCTATTCGTGAAAATAGATCAATCGAGCTCGAGCCATTTCGAAAATTTAAAAATACTGAATTTTAATAAGATTTATTTATATTTTTTTAAAATAAATTTAAAACATACTCTAGATCTGCCCACGGCCCCATGCCCGTGTTTCTCATTGGCTTTATTGGAGACTTTTGAATCATTAACCTCTCGTTGAAATTAAAATAATTCAAATAATAATTAATTTATAAAATAATTTATGAGAAAAATGTCAAATGAGGTGGGTGGAAATGATCTGGTACAGCCAATTGTGTATACTCGTGGACCAATCATTTTCTACCACGTTGGTAACTTTTTCCACGTCTACAAAACTATAATAAAATAAATAATAAAATAGACGGGTAATGAGAGACAGCGACACGTAGCGAACTCATCCATGGGGTCTCGTTTCTTATCCATCTATTTACTATATTTCATCTTTGGTTGGTCACAGACTCGACACGTGCCTTGAAAATAATATATAAAATCATAATGACGACATTGTTCAACTTGGCCTATTAAATTCTCTAAATAATTATTTAATATTTAAGAATTAAATTTTAATTATAATTTATTATATATTTTTTTTAATAAAATGATAATTTTAAGATCGTTAAGTACTAAATTTTCATGAATATTTATTAATTTATTTTATTGATCGATAACAAATTATTATAAAATTAAATTAATTTAAAAAATTAAATATCTTCGATAGGTACTTATCAACTAATTGATAAGAAAATGACTCATTTGTTATTAATCACTATAATCATAGTTTGTCTTAAATAAAATATAAAAACATTTTTTAGTATGTCTCTTAAAGTTTTAAAATTGAAAAAATAAATTATTGTTTAATTTTTAAAGTTATCCAAATAATTTATTTTTCAAATCAACCATTAAAATTTGTTGAACTACATAAAATAAGATAATATAATGTCCATGTAGCCTTCCCATTACACAAAATAACAACTTCAAATTTGACATCAAAATGATAATAATTTCAAATTTTAAGATCATTTGGACCATTTTAAAACTTTTAAAGTGAATTTTTAAAATAAAAAAGTAAAATAAATGAGGCATTCATGAAAATTTAGAGTGTATTTTTGAAGAAAAAAACGAAATTAAAATTATTATTTTTAATAAAAGATAAATGAAGTATTTAATTAAAAGTCAAAACAATAATCATTCAACAATTAATTTCAAACTCAAATGCCAAAAATGTGAACCACAAGCATTAAAAAAATAAATACATTAATTAAAATTAGTCCAAAACATCTGTTAAAAAAAAAAAATTTCTATTTTTTTCAAAAATAATTAAGACTCCATCAAAAATGGCCTTTGGCTTCAACTTCCCTTCCTTTGGCTTTTGGAGGCGCCAAATGGACGGCTACGATGGACTGATCATCCACCGTCATCGTTATCGAGCCGCTTATTTCTTCTTCTCCTTCCCTCTCACTTCCACACCAGCTTTCGCTTCTCTCTCCCATGGCGAACGCCGCAGGCGCTTCGGAAGCGGAGCTGCCTCGTTCTTCGTCGGCGGACGAGGAGGTGGAAGAAGAGGAGCAGATTGGGACCGTAAATGAGCGGCTTTTGGATCACCATTCCCACAATCTCCGGCGTCACGCACCCAACAACACCTCCCAAGTCGCCATCGTCGGCTCCAACCTCTGCCCCATCGAGAGCCTCGATTACGAGTGATGATTCTGTCTCGTTTTTGTTTTTTTTTCGCTTAATCTGATCTTTTGGTGTGTAAAGATGGGATCTTACGGTACCTTTGCTTTTGATGGCGCCTCAGATTGGTCGAGAACGACCTCTTCAACCAGGACTGGAGAAGCCGAAGCCGGTCGGCTATACTGCGGTATGTCTTCATCAAGTGGACCTTCTGCCTCTTCATCGGCTGCGTTGCTGGCGCGATTGGGTTCTTCAACAACCTTGCTGTGGAGAACATCGCCGGCCTCAAGTTCGTCGCCGTTTCCAACTTGATGCTCGCCGATAAGTAAGCCACAGTAGAGATCTTTCCTTATCCGATCCATTGCGTTAAATCTGCCCCCCTTTTCTAGCTAATTCGTTGATTGTGTCGATTTCAAGGTATTGGACTGCATTCGCGGTGTTTGCCGGTTCCAATTTGGCCCTTTTGATGTTTGCGACGGTGATTACGGCTTTTGTTTCGACTGCAGCAGGCGGTTCGGGGATACCAGAGGTGAAAGCTTACTTGAATGGCGTGGATGCTCCTGATATCTTCTCTCTGCGAACCCTTGCTGTAAAGGTAAGATTTGGATCCACCCTTTCACAATCTTCTCATGGGAGATTTGATTTCTCTCCTCATTTTGTTTGAATGGAAGTTAAGATCGAACTTACCAATTTGAAGTTGAAGTTGAAAGTATAATCAAAGCTAAGGAATACACTAGAAAACCATAGATTCATAGTCCTTATTCCTTTTAGATCCATCCATGCTCTGTTACTATATACTTTCAGGGATTTCTTAAGGAAGATCTTTCAATCTATAGTTTATGGCGATCGAATAGATAGAATTTAGAGGGAATGGCAAGATGGTTCAAAATATTTCAATCTATTTCTTACAACTTAGTCCGCTAATTCTACTGCTTGTGCTCATCAATGTCTATATCTGCCCTCTTCAACTTTATCCTACTTTTAGTTGACTTCATTGAACTTCCATGCTGTTCATGTGGTTCAAGTTGGAATATCTTTTAATTTTTTGAGTAACTATGGTCTTCATTCTCGTGATTCATGAATGTCGACTAATATTTTGCATTTGTAGATTGTAGGTTTGATCACTGCTGTGTCATCCTCTCTCCATGTGGGAAAGGCAGGCCCAATGGTTCACATTGGCGCATGCATCGGGGCTATAGTTGGACAGGGTGGGTCGCGGAAGTATGGCATGAATTGGAGATGGCTACGTTACTTCAAAAACGATAGAGATAGGCGTGACCTTGTTACTTGTGGTGCGGCTGCTGGCATTGCTGCTGCTTTTCGTGCTCCGGTTGGTGGAGTTCTCTTTGCGCTCGAGTCATTGTGTTCATGGTAGTCTCAGATGCTATGTGTCTAACTTCATTTGTTTTTTAGAGATTGAAGAATCACTCGCTAAAACATTAGACGTTTTTATCCTTTTAGATCATTTAACAAGGTTTCATTCTCAGTGGTTAAATTTTTAGTAAGAGTAGAAGTTTTATCTATGTTTCTTGATTGAAATTTACTGTTTTATCTATGTTTCATAATTTAGATATTCATTTCATGTTACAGGTGGAGAAGTGCCTTAATCTGGAGAGCTTTCTTCACTACTGCTGTAGTTGCGGTCACACTCCGTGCTCTGGTTGATGTTTGCGAAAGAGGAAAATGCGGTTTATTTGGAAAGGGCGGGCTTATAATGTACGACGTAACTGCAGATAATATTACCTATCATCTAGCTGACTTACCTCCAGTGATCCTCCTCGGAGTAATTGGGGGAATATTAGGAAGTCTATACAACTTTCTCATGCTCAAGGTCCTTCATATATTCAGCCAAGTTAATGAGTATGCGTTATTTCTCGATTCTATTATGTTTTGGATAACAGTTTTAAACGGCATTCTAAACTCGAAACCTTGTGTTTTACCAGGAAAGGACACGCCTACAAATTGCTTCTTGCTGCTACTGTGTCGATATTTACGTCTTGTTGTCTGTTTGGGTTACCATGGCTGGCACCTTGTAGTTCTTGTGTAAAGGATGACTGTCCCTCTATAGGCAGCTCCAGCAGCTTTAAGAATTTCCAGTGCCCTCCTAACCAGTACAATGATTTAGCCAGCTTGTTTTTCAACACCAATGATGACACGATCAGAAAACTTTTCAGTAACGGATCAAATGATGATTTCCATAGGTCATCGATCATGGTATCCTTCATCACCTCATATGTTCTTGGCATCATAAGTTATGGTGTAGCTGCACCTTTCGGCCTTTTTGTGCCCATTATCTTGACTGGGGCGACCTATGGGCGTGCCATTGGAATGCTAATGGGCTCGAACACGAGTCTCGATCATGGTCTCTTTGCTGTCCTTGGTGCTGCCTCTTTTCTTGGAGGAACAATGAGGATGACCATGTCAGTATGCGTCATTATACTCGAGCTAACCAACAATCTCTTGCTGCTTCCCTTGGTTATGTTGGTTCTTCTGATATCGAAAACTGTTGCTGACTCTTTCAATCCCAACATCTACGATCTGATTCTGAAATTGAAGGGTCTTCCTTATCTCGAAGACCATGTGGAACCATACATGAGGCAGCTCACAGTGAGTGATGTGGTCGCAGGTCCTCTACGAACCTTTAACGGTGTAGAAAAGGTCGGCTACATAGTTCATATACTGAAGACGACTGGTCATCATGCATTCCCTGTTATAGATGAACCGCCATTTTCTTCTACTCCTGTGCTGTTTGGTCTGATCCTCCGCGCGCATCTTCTGAGTTTGTTAAGGAAGAAGTATTTTCAGCCGACATGTTCACTCGCCGGCACTAATGCTTCGAAGAAATTTGTAGTTGATGACTTCGCAAAGCGTGGATCAGGAAAACAAGATAGAATTGAGGATATAGAGCTTACTGCTGAAGAGATGGAGATGTTTATTGATTTGCATCCATTTATAAACACTTCGCCTTACACGGTCGTTGAGACAATGTCGCTCGCGAAAGCTCTCCTTCTTTTTCGAGAAGTCGGTTTGAGGCACCTATTGATCGTTCCCAAGTCCTCCAATGTAAGAAACTCAACCTAAACTTATTCTTCAATTGAATCCTCACAATTTTGTTATTGTTCAAGCAAAACAGGATTTCACTTATAATTTCATGATAAACAATTTGTGATCCTCAATTCACTTTCTTCACCTTTCAAGTCAAGATATATATTTGCTCTCTGATGAAGTAACTTGGTGTGACTTTGAATGCAGAGGGCGCCGGTGGTCGGCATATTGACGAGGCATGATTTCATGCCCGAGCACATCTTGGGTCTGCATCCATACCTGATGAAGAGCAGATGGAAGAGATTGCGGTTTCGAACATCGAATTTTACAAAGTTTTTCAGGGCTCCTCCGATATAGTTTTGCTCTTAGCTTCTAAGAATATGTGTGAAGGATTTCAAATTTTCTTCCTCGGCATGTAATAAGTGAGAACTAAAAGCTTGTGTTTTCCATTATTCTTTATGTGGAAGCTAGCTGGTAAGACTTGTAAATCAAATTCACTTTTGTTACGAAATTCGATCAAAAAAATGCCTCTCTTCCTAGGTTTTGTAATTAGGTATGATTGTAAAGGGGTCTTTACATATGATTAGGGTTTGAAGGTCCCTTTGTGCCATTTTTATCTCTACAAAGCTGTTCATTCAATTCCAACTCTCATTCCCTCATTTCCATGACGATTGTAGTCACCAAGTTAGCTCTTTCATACCTACCTAACATGTTAACATATAATAAAATCATACTCCGACATCTTAATAAAATAGTGACACCCACTACAATTCTTGAGACGTCACTACAAGAAAAATCAAGAATACCGACGGAATATTCTATCGATATTCCGTTGGTAGAAGTATATACCGACGGAATTACGATGATATTTGGTCAGTCGATGTATATCTCGTCGTAG
>JBBUKS010032482.1:0-11011 GCA_038050645.1 Hedychium gardnerianum | reverse complement strand
TCACCACATATAGCATACCTATTGTATAAGCAAGAGTTTGTGAAAAGTCCAATAACATCACACGTGAAATAAAGTTACAACAGTAGTCATCAACTAGTTAACTTACGGAGCAATTCCATCTTGTTTTGCAAGTCTGAATCTGATATCTATAAGCATGGAGAACAACTTTGCTTCAACCTGTTGAACAGTGAAATAAAAAATGGCCTGACTTGACATTAATGAGGTAACAAACCAGAACTTGATTCACTGTACTATTGGAGTAAACAAGAAAGTACGAAATCAATGATCCTACAGTTTTGAAATTGTGAATATATATAATGTGCATTCTGATGCACGGATATGCAGCCAAATAAAGAAGCTGCAAATGTTTTGAGTTCAAAGACGTCCAAGAGTGACTAAAATTTTCTTGAAGGCAGAATCATTACTGGCAATGCAGATTTAAATAGAATGCAATAGCATACAAGATGATGTATCTGATTCCAAATAAGAGTTAAAGCATGCTGTGATGACAAATATATCCCAGTCAATAGGCACCATGACACCAGCCAGGCCACATATCTGACAAATCCACTAATAATTTACTAATTTCTAAAAGACTGGATAGGTTCTAACTTTTTGCCCATGTATAACCAAAAGTAGCAATCTCATTTTGGAAGGAAAAAAGATTACCTCCAAGAACTCTTCACGTGCTAAAGTAGATGCATTTGGAAGGTCTCCCAACTTTCTTCGCTGAGATCCATGCTCTTCCTCATCAATCATCTCAGTTGTTAAGGGTAAAATTAGTGTCTGATCCACAATATTCAATGAGAGGAATTGCAAACCAATAGGAGAAACACTGCAAATTATTTTCAATACAAACTTGCTGAATTGTTTTAAAACAAATTATCCTTCAGATCGTCAGTATCTTATAGTGAGGAAACAAAATAAAGTTGTGAAGTAGGAATCAAAATTTTACCTAATAGTTCTGTAAACATCAACAATATTCTCCTTGATAAAACCTGCCAATATCATTCAGGTCAAACTTACTGGCATTTTCTATAAATTAATGGTGCTGACATAGTGAAGACTTGAAGGTTATACTTGAAAGATTATAGATTGATTCCTCTAATACATAATAAGGAAACATATTAGCAACTTAACATATACAGCTAAAGACTGAAAGAAATAACTACAGAAAGGTCAGAGAATGATCGACCCTAGCAACCTAAGAACTATACATGTTTCACCGTCCAAACAAAAAAAGGGAAAAGAATGCGCAGTTTCTCAAAGCCCAGCTATATCAACTGGTTTATCAAGTCAAGTCAAATAAAACTACAATTACATATGATATCTAACTGATATCTCCAACATAATGTTCTCAAAGTGGTCCAAATCATACATGTACTATTAGATTTGGGAACATGAATATTGTACTGATTGCTGTATTGGACACACTGATGCAAAAAAAAAAAAAAACATTGATTTCAAAATGGAAACATAATTAAGCAAAATTTTAGAATACATGGAAGGGCATGTAGGGGAAAAAAAATCACCTTCAATCAGTACACCAATAAGGAGAGATGATAAAAAGAGAAAAGATGAAGAGAGACTAGGAAATAAATCTATTGACTGAGCTTCTTCTTGAGATGGCACATGTGGTAGCACATGATGAACAAATGGAAGGGGAAAAGGAAGGCACTCAGCAAGGTATTGGGATGAAGCTGGAACCAGAGGAACAGATAAAATTCTAAGTGGCAAATATTTCAAGCGGGGTATTCCTTAAAGTGGTGCACAAAACAGTATGCAATTGATTGAAGAAAGTAGCAGTAAGCATAGAAAGAAAGAAGAGGACTTTGCAAATAGTAGGAAACAAGTTGAAGAAACATAGACGTGAGAAACAAAAGGGAGAAGAAGAAAGGAACAACAACAATAACAACAACCGAGCCTTATCCCACTATGTGGGGTCGGCTATATGGATCCTTTTACGAAGAAGAAAGGAAGTTAGTGGTAAAATATAGAAGTAGATATAGAAGCAAAAGGAATGGATGAATCCCCCTCTCCCAAGATGCTATGTTTTTTTTGCTCTATAGCAGAGCAAGAGAGAAAACCCTGGAGGGAGGAGAGACGTGTATCCAAACTTGACTCACTGTAAAATTCTGTTAAGAGATATGCACAAGGGAACCTCAATGGAGAACAAAGAAGGCAATGTGTGGATCCAGAAGTTATTTTGGTAGGGAGCTAAGATTGTTGTATTATAAGTAAATAACCTCCACAATTCATAAATGTCAAACAAATAAGAAACAATTCCGTGGCGAGCAAAAGTACTATATTTAAAGGAAAAATTGGAACACAAATTCTAATACCATGGGTCATAAGTTGAGCAGCAAGAGCCTTCCACCAAGTTGATGAATAATCTTTCCCAAGCCCATGAAAGGGAAGCTTGTCAAAATTGTTTTCAACTATTTTCTTACTCTGGAAATGATAATGTAAAGAAAGTAAGATTATACATAAAAATGTTTTTCTTTTTAATAATTCAAAGACAAGTATAAAGAGATTATGAATAGAGGAACACAAAATCAAAAAATATGATGCATTGACAAATCCTTGATTATATTCTCATATAGTAAACAAGTGCATGGCATGGTTAGAATTAAAGTGAAACATCAATTTATCATGACCTCATAGAAGTGGCATGCCGAAATTTTCTCTCCACAATAGACCGCGTATGTCATGAATCTTTAGATGAGATATGATTAGTTGTACAAACTTGTAGAATTTAAATTAAATTCTTCAGTTAAAAGAGGATACAAAGTTTTATCATTTATACACGTTATAATCAACCAATCTGGGAACTAATTTGTCGAACAATGGTAAGCTCACTTGAACTCTTCGTCATCCCCTCTATACCTATGTTAGAGCCTACACTTAGACCACCTACACTCAGACTAGCCACTTGACGTTTGTATTGATCAGGTGTAAAATGTTTTAGAAATATCTATGCCAGACACTTGGATCCACATTTGTATACCCGACTATAGATAGCATAGACAAATAGACTAGATATCTTAATTTTCAATTGGCATGGTTGATCTATTTATGCAAAATCCAACAATTCTATTGAGAAGCTATGCCAATAACTTTGCAATATCTCAAAGGAATCTCCAAGTCAATGTGAAAGTATGTCTATAAATGAAATGGACATCTTGGCCACCAAAACAGGATAAGGGTAGAAAATAGAGATTGAAATCAAGATGTGCCCTTGGATATCATATATTCATGGGTTGCTTCTCCACATCAAAGGACCTAAAGAGAGTGTGATTATTGAATCCATTATAAAATTGCTTGCCATGCTTGGAGTATTTGTTGGTTCAAGAGTTTCAATGATAATTCTAATTCAAGGGGATAAACACCTTCTTAAAATCTACCTATGCAATCACATACCCTCTTCTACCTTTCAAAATGTTGAAGGAATGTATTTTCTAGTTTTTTCATGAACTATTCAGCTTTGTTCATGAACATTAATGTGTCGAAGTCACTAATGTTCAAAATATATATATATATATAATCTCAAATGAATTTAAACAAGCTTTGAGTGAGTATCCGCCTTGTTCACAAACAAATTATTCATTTTGGTACTTTCTTAAAAAGCCTATAAGTGAAGGTACAAAGGATAGAGCAAGCAAAGTCAATTAAAGCCTACAAGACAAACCATTGTCAAGTGTATATCACTCTCTGATAATAAGAATTATATAATGCATAAAGTATCTATTTAGTCAACCAGTGTTGAATTCAGGTAAATATTCAATAAATGGATCCATCAAACTATTGTGTTAATGCTAGGTTGTTTCCCGGAAGGAACGCGTTACAGGATCTGACTGTAACGTCTTGGCAAAGACCGCTATATCTCTATGAGAACTCGGATGTAGTATTAAATATGCAAGAATTCGCGTTATATGGTTCGATTGTAATGTATCAGCAAAGACCACTATATCTCCATGAAAACTTGAGTATAGTGTTAAATATATAAAAGTTCTTACACCATAGATTGGATAAAAATAAATATTATAGGAAAACTAATGGTCTAAGATTTGGAATATAGAACATAGGAACGCTCACTGGTAAAGTAATAGATGTAGTAGATACGATGATCAGGAGAAGAATTAGTATTTTATGTGTACAAGAGCTAAAATTGGGTAGAAAAGAAGACAAAGATATAGAGAACTCGAGTTTTAAGTTATGGTACAAGGAGTAAAACGAGAAATGAAGTATTGTTGCAAATAATTCTTTAAAGAATGAAGTTATAGAAATAGTTAAAAAGGGATAGGATTATAACTCTCAAGATAGTAGTGGCGAAAGAAACTATTAACGTAATTAGCATATATGCACCTCAAATAAGATTAGATGAAGAAATAAATCTAGGTTTTGGCATGATCTAGATGAGGTATTACAAAATATTCCACTAAATAAAATGATTTTAATATAAGGAAATTTAAATGGACATGTTGAAAAATGAGGAAATATTATAGGATGCAGAAGGGTTATGAGTTTGGAACAAGAAATGAAGAGGGGAAAATAATATTGGATTTTGCGATAGCATGACCTTATACTAGCTAATACATTTTTTAAGAAAAGAGAAGAACAATTGGTCACGTTCAAAAGTGGGAATAATAAATCGTAAATTGACTTTCCTTTGATTAAGAACAATGATAGAAAGATTTGTAAAGATTGCAAGGTCATCCCAAGAGAAAACTTAACTACGCAACATAGTAATATTGGATATACGCTTCAAATATAGTATAAAAGAAAGAAAATATGCACGACTTCTAAAATTAAGCGGTGAAAGTTAAAGGATGGGAAGCAAAATATATTTAAGAAGAGGATAGGAGTACAAGTATTAGAAGAAATATACAGTGACTCGAATATGACATGAAATAAGATGGTATCAAAGTTGAAAATAATAACCAAGAGTATACTCAATGAGTCAAAGGGACATGCACCACAAAGTAAAAAATCTTGGTGGTGGAATGAGAAAGTACAGGAGAAAATGAATAGCCTATAATGTATTATATACTTGTAGGAACGAGGAAAACATAAAAAAAAAAATACAATAGCCAAAAAAAAGGCTAAGAAAGCAATGAATCAAGTTAAAAATGAAACTTTTCAATGCTTATATCGAAAATTGGATACAAAAGAAAATGAAAGAGACATTTAATGTGAAAGAGTGGAAGACAAGAGATTTTATCCAAATAAGATGCATTAAAAATGAATGTAATAGAGTACTAGTAAATGATGAGGAAATAAGAGAGTAGTGGAAGCTATATTTTCATCAATGTTTTAATGAAGGTTTAAATG
Source organism: Hedychium gardnerianum (assembly GCA_038050645.1). Lineage (NCBI taxonomy): Eukaryota > Viridiplantae > Streptophyta > Magnoliopsida > Zingiberales > Zingiberaceae > Hedychium > Hedychium gardnerianum. The sequence continues at coordinate 5,680 of JBBUKS010032482.1, read as the reverse complement.
ACCAATTTAACTTAGATAATTTAAGTAAATCAAATGAGTATAGAAATTTAAATTTTTATTTAAGAATTTAAACTTTAGAAGTAGAACAAGTTTTAAATAGGATACAAAATGAAAAAATAGTTGGACATATAGAGATATAGAAGTGTCTAGGAAAATAAGATATATTACTTACAAAGTTATTTAATTTGATATTGAAAATAAAAAAAAAGTCTAATCGAAGGGTAAGTACTCTAGTTCCCTTATATAAGAACAAAGAAAATGTATAAAATTATGCAAACTATAGGGATATTAAATTAATGAGTCATACCATGAAACTTTGGAAAAGAATAATAAAAAAAAGATTAAGGAAGGAACCCACGATGACCGAAAATCAATTTGGATTCATGTTTAGAAGGTTGACAATAGAAAATATACAATTTCTAAGACAACTAATTGAAAAATATTAAAAATAAAAAACAAGATCTACACCTGATATTCGTTGACCTAGAAAAAGCTTAGGATAGAATCTCAAAATAAATTATATGAAGAATTCTAGAAAAGAAAGGTTTTAGCGTAGCATATATTGAGTTAATTAACAATATGTATGAGGATGTAACAACAAGAGTGAAAACTTTAAGCAGATTAACCGAAGTATTTCCTAAAAAGATAGGGTTACATAAAAATCAACTCTCAGTCTCTATCTTTTTACATTAATCATGGACGAACTCATTAAACATATCTAAGATATGATACCGTGGTGCATGTTGTTTGCAAATGATATTATTTTGTTAGATGAGACATGTGAAAGAGTAATGCTAAACTCGAATCTTAACGAAAAACACGGGAAGTGAAAGGTTTTAGGCTTAATAGTGTAAAGACAAAATATATGAAATTTAAGTTTAACAATATTAGATGTAATGAGATAATTATTAAGATAGAAGATGACAAGTTATCTAAAGCTGAGATCTATAAGTATTTAGGATTATTTTTTTGTAAAAGGATAGAGGGATTGAGAGAGATGTCTTACATATAATACAAGTAAGATAGTTGAAATGGAGGAAAGCGTCGGGTGTTCTATGTGATCGTAAAATACCTCTAAAACTTAAATAAAAATTCTACAAAATAGCGATTATACCTGCTATATTATATAGAGCTGAATGTTGAGTTATGACTCGAGCACATGAGCAAGAGATGAGAGTTATAGAGATAAGGATGTTAAGGTAGATGTATGAATATAAGAGGATGGACAAGATAAAAAATGAGAACATTAGAGAGAAAGTCGAGGTTGCATATATTGAGGAAAAACTACGAAAGACACGTTTAAGATAGTATGGACATGTACTTAAACGACTAATAAATACTCCAATTAAGCGATGTGAAACTATGACAAATATGCACATCAAACGAGGAAGACCAAAAAGGCTTGGATACCAACAATAAAGCAAGATAAAATTTATTTAAATATATATGATGATAAAGTAGGGATAGAGCTCAATGAAGTAGAAGGATCTATATAACCGACTCAACCTAGTGGGAAAAAGTTTGGTTGTTGTTGTTGTTGTTGTTGTATAAAGTATTTGCATTGCTTCTTCTTGACTTTGGAAAGGTGGTAAGGGTGGACACACAAAGGCACACTATCTACAACACCTCTAATATAAAAGGAGTAAGCTTTATGATCTTATCATTAATTTGCATTGTGACCACAACAAGTTTAATATTTGTTGAGGACTTAGATGTCCTATTGTAAAAATGCAAGAATGTAACTATAAAATGAAATAAGATAACATATGCATATAGGTAGATAAGTAAATCAACCCTAATAATTTCGCATGATATTAAAGTCATAATTATCATCAGTACCCACTCATCTCCATCATGTTGATCTTTGTCATCATTGATCTATTGTGCTGCCTCTAGACACATATCAAGAACAAAGCAGACATGATATTGTATCGATGTGACTCCACACACAACATTTCCTCATCTGGCATCTTCTTCTTGTAATCACATCATGTCCTCACCTATAGATCCCCAAACACAAACTCTATGCTGAGGAGATCTGCTAACTCATACAACACCTTCTCTTTGAGTCACAAATCGCCACTCGGTTCTAAATATTCACACTACTTGTTCCTACTGCCAAACTTGTGCCATTAAATCCCCTACTGTCATTGCATCCTTACTGCAAGTTGCTTCATTTAAAGTGAGCTTCTCCTCGACCCCCTGTGAACTTTATTTATTTACTGGCCAATTTTTCTTTGGATATGGATTTCCTAGTTGTCCCTACAATATCTTCTTCAATTCCTAAAATTTGTGGAATCAAAGTCTCTTCCTCAAGCTTCTCTTTCTAAAACATCTTAAGATGTGGAACTAACTCTCCCCTAAGTTTGAGAGACTACAATTATCATCTAAAATATGGTTCATAGGTCAACTTAAACTAGAACACTTAACAAAAACTTAAGATTTCTGAGTCAAATAAAGCTATTAGAGAAGATTGAGACAAGCAATCGGCTCTACTCTAGTGAGCATCTTTAATGATTTTTTTCTCATGCTATGATGCTTTTTCTCATGCTATGAGTTTTTTTCTCTCATGCTATGAGATTGTAGACTAGGGATCTTTCTCATGCTTCTGAAATGATTGGATTTCCAACTTCATAATTCAACACAAAGCTGACCACACATATTGGTTGATCTTGGATCTTTGCTACTAACTTCAAAAATCTACACAAGGACACTTCAGATGTTCAAGTTATGCAAAATCATACTGATGAGATACCAATCATTATATTCCTTCATACTGTGCGCTGCGAACTTGCACTCATGAAAATGCCCCTGATTATAGAAACTCTAAGACACTTTCATTCCTTGTTCAATGCCTACAAAAGGATGTCACGAGTTTCTATGTAATATTCAAAATGCCCCTGATTATAGAAATTATTTTGCAACTAATTGATTTATGTAGAAGTCCTATTTCAAATTGAGGAAAAATCAGTTCAATTGAATCCATTTGTGGTTGCTTTCAAGTCCTACAATTTCTGTTTAAAGTTAATTTTCTTTTGAATCAAGATTGGATTAATTTGGAACTAGATTGGTTGAGATACAACTATACCAAAAACAAATCATATTCAGTTTCAATTCAGTCTAGTTTTGATCTTTCCGAGAAGAGTTTTAGGGACATAATTGAAGTTTAGCACTGCCACCCACCCTTAACCTGATGGTCAGTGAAAATAAAATTGAATGTGAGAGGACTGTTCAGATCTTGGAGGATCTCGAGCAGGCTTGTGCTTTGGAGTTTGGAGCAGATGCAAGTATCACTTGTACTTAGTGGAGTTTGCCTATAAAAACGACTTATATTCAGATGACACCTTCTGAAGTATAATATAGAGCGCTTGTAGATCCTAGTACTTTGGGATGTGGTAGGTGAACGACATCTGTTGGGACTGCAACCAGTACAGAAAGAAGCAAAAATGGTATGTGTGTTTGGGCACACGTTGATGGTTCAAAGCAACTAGAAAAGGTTCGCGGTAGTAGGCATCGGAGCTAGAGTTTGTTGAGGATAATCATGTGTTCCTTCATGTTTTCTCTTCTAAGGGTGTGAAGTGGTTTGGACTTGAGGGGAAATTGGCTCCTGTAGTTTTTAGAGAATGTTGGCTCAGTGGACTATCGACTCCAATTGCCTCCTTCGGTTGACGTGCATGATGTATTTCATCTATTGATGCTCCAAAGTATGTGCCATGTCTAAAGCATGTTTTGAAGAGTTCGCCAAAACCATTTCAGTTTGATGTCTCTTATATTGAGCAGCCTATACATACTTTGAATGGAAAGAGCACCAACTCCTTAAAAAAAAGACAATGAAATTAGTACAAGTTGTGTGGCAACATCATTCGGATTTTGAAGCCACTTAGGAGGAGTAAATTATGCGAGATTTATGTCCTGTCCTCATCTATTTGTTGCAGGTGATTAAATTTGGGAAGCAAAATTTCCGATGAATATTCTTGAATTTTTTTTTCTAATTTAAATACTTGTGATATGTTTGTAAATAGTTTTTGGACACTATAAATAGTAAGAATTAACTCTGCAATCTATAGAAGCTTTTGGTGAATTTTAATTCATGTTAAAAGTTGCATAGTTTAGAACTGAAATTTGGTGAATTTTAGTTTGTGTTAATAAGTTTCATGTAGTTTAGAATTGATTTATCGGGGGATGTGTTTCAGATAAAAATGGGTCAATTTTAGCCTTGATCTAGTTTATTTCAAAGCCAAATGGAGAGGTCGGGTTGCACTGTATAGGCTCATGAGTGAGTTTTTTTTTTCCCACTTAAGTTATTATTAGATTTGGACAAGAGGGGGTTGAATGCCTCTATTTTCTTTGTTGTCGATGGCCAATGGGGAAGAGAAATCAAAAGTACATCTCATACTTGCCCAACCTCTATCTTCCTCTTCTCTAGGATTTGCTTTTCCGTCCCAAGCCATCCCTTCCCCAACATCAAACTCCTCTCCTTTTCCGGCGGTTGGTAGCGTCCCTTCAGATTAGAGGATTTGGGAAAGCTTAGAGCAGTGACACTTCTCTTGATCTTGGGTGATAAATACAAGGGTGAATAGGATTATCTCTAGGGAAGAAAAATTGCTTCTTGTCATGTGGAAGCAACAATTTCAGTGGATTGTGGCGAGGTCAATGGGACATTTTTCCCAACAATGGTCATATCACCCTATAGTTTTTGAAGGAAAAAATGAAGGCTTTCAAGGCGGATTATTGGAAATAAATAGAGTCCCTAAGTCATAAATCCCTTGAGTCATTGTGCCACCTTAGCATGTTGGCATGATTATTCTTAGGATGTTTCCTAATGTGGATCCCTATGATTCTCGCATTACTTGGAAGGTGTCGCCCTTATTCTTAGGACGTGAATCCTTATAATTCTCACATTAATTAATTGGAGACCCTCCTTATCTTGGGGATATAGGTTCCCTCAATAGAAGACACTTTGTGTGACTCTCATGCAGACCTTGATTTACTTTATACATATTTAAGCTTAGGGTCGCATGATTGATCAAGGTCTTATCAGTTGTATGTATCGTGGCATTGAACAACAACTCAATTTATGCAGATTGTCTAGGGCTACGTAGAGGTAAGAAGTCAATTATATTATTTGTATTTTCTATGCCAGGAACTCTGCCCATGGTGAATAACTCCACCATGGTCGATCCCAAGCCCGAATAAAAAAATGGAGGGTTGCACTAAGTTGTCAACTAGCGTCAAACAAAGACAAATATTATGTATAGATCCATCAAATTATTGTGATAATGCTAGGTTATTTTGAATACGTTGCAAGGTCCGACTAACGTCTTAGCAAAGACTGCTACATCTCCATGAAAACCTGAGTGTAGTATTAAATATACAAGAGTTCTCACATCCTAAGAACAGACATTATAGAAATACCGAATGTATTATTTTTGGAACATGAAATATAGGAACGCTTACTATACACATCCAAGACATTATCATGATACATATTGTTTGCAGATAATATTGTTTTGGTTAATGAGACGCTTGAAAGTGTAGATGTAGTGTTAAAAAAAAAACATGAAAATATTATAATTAATTTAATAAGACTTTAATGGTTGCTCATTAGTTAAACTAATAATATTTTGGGTATGTTAATGTTTTACGTAATTAAATATTTTCAACTAATAAATTTATGGGC
>JBBUKS010032472.1:0-11012 GCA_038050645.1 Hedychium gardnerianum | reverse complement strand
ATATAGGCAGCTGTAATTGGAGAATGAACCTTTATTCCTTTGTTCCTCTCATCGTGATCAACATATACATGATTAAGCATCTCATTCTCAAAAGTGTGCAAGAACATATTCTTCCACCATCACAAACGACAATGATATATATCTTTGCTATGAAAGAAGGCAAAGCATATTAAAAAAAATGCTCGATCTCTCCCTACGAGTTCCCTAGAATTCTCTGCTATCTCTATTAATCCACAAGATGATCAGAATAAACAGTTATCATAGTCTTGTAAGGTGCGCAAAAGGATGAACTGCGATTTGAAACAAAGAATCTTACGGTTTACCTTCGGTCTTCCTAAAAGATAAATACTAGGATGTACTCATAAAAATATATTGATATTACAAGATTACAGATACTTATGTTGACTTACAACAAAGCCGTACCTTTCTTTCTGAAACTTTAACCATCGATCAGTTCTTGAGCTGGATCATGCCTCAAATTTGAGTCCAATATGATTTTTAATTAGCTCCGGGTTTAAATCTTTAAAGAACAAATTGAATACTTCCGATAGAAATTCCGTTGGTTCCAAGCTAACTAACTACCTTTTCGTAAAGCGCGAATTCGGTTCGCGAAAGCGCGCGAAGAAAAAGCAGAGCGCCCGGCAAGGTAAGAATCCATCAGGACTCGAAGACGTGGTCATGCCCTGCGTAAGCGTCAAGCCATCGAGAAGAAGAATCCATCGGCGTCACCAGCATCCACCCACTAAAGCAAAAGCTTTCCCAAAGAGAGAGAAAGCAATCGACGCGTCGGCCGCTTCCTCTTCTCACAATCCGAAGATTGAATAATCTTATCTCTGCCATGAGAGCATGACGAGCTCGCCGGCCCCCGCCACTGTCCGCAAGCTCGCCGTGGAAGTCGTCGACGCGCGTGACCTCGTTCCCAAGGATGGCCACGGCACCTCGAGCCCCTACGTGGTCGTGGAGTTCGACGGGCAGAGGAAGCGGACGCACACGGTGGCCCGCGACCTCAACCCGCAGTGGCATGAGCGGCTCGAGTTCGTGGTGGCCGACCCGGCCACCATGGCGGACCAGGAGCTGGACGTCGAGGTCTACAACGACAAGCGGATGGGAAACCCCAGCGGGGCGCGCAAGAACCACTTCCTGGGCCGAGTGCGCATCTGTGGCTCCCAGTTCGCTCGCCGCGGTGACGAGGGATTGATCTACTTCCCACTCGAGCGCCGGAGCCTCCTCAGCTGGATCCACGGCGAGATTGGCCTCAAGATTTACTACTACGACGAACCGCTCCTTCCGGAGGAGACCAAGCCCGAGGGGGCGGATCCCAATCAGCCAGCTCCCGCGCCGCCTCCCAACCCGGAGGAGCCCAAAGACCTGCTGCCGGATGGCCCTGCTCCCACGGAGACTGCTGTCGAGACGCAGTCCCCGCCACTGGTCTCCGTCGTGGTTGTGGAGGAATCTCCGCCCCCTTCCGTGAACATGCACACTGAAACCGTGGCGCCGCCGTCCCCGGAGCCGACATCGGTGGAGGCGTATCCGCCGGAGGTGCGGAAGATGCAAACTTCAGCGAACATGGAAAGGCCTGGACGGATTTCGTCGAAGAGGATCGTCAGCGGCGAGAGCGGCCCTAGAGTGCTATCGGGCCGCTTCGTTTCTTGCAACGAGTCCGTCGATCGAGCAACGTCGGCGGCCTACGACTTGGTTGAGCCGATGCACTACCTTTTCGTCCGCGTGGTGAAGGCAAGGGGCCTTCGCCCGAGCGAGAGCCCCCCGCATGTGAGGATCCGAGCAGGACCACATGCCCGCCGTTGCTTGCCGGGGAGAGACAGCGGCGGCGGCAGCGGAATCCTGGAGTGGAACCAAGTGTTCGCTCTTAGCCATAGCAGGCCGGAGTCAAGGTTAGAAATCTCCGTGTGGGACAGTGGACCACCCGAAGTTTTCATGGGTGGCGTGTGCTTCGACCTGACGGACGTCCCGGTCCGAGAACCGCCGGACGGTCCGCTCGCTCCCCGGTGGTATCGCCTCGAGGGCGGCGGCGGCGATGACGCACTTGTGACAGGGGACATCATGGTGGCGGTGTGGATTGGGACCCAGGCGGACGACTCGTTCCCTGAGGCGTGGAGCTCGGACGAACCGTATGTGAGCTACGTCTACACCCGATCGAAGGTGTACCAGTCGCCTAAGATGTGGTACCTTCGAGCCTCCATCATCGAGGTCCAGGACCTGCGTCTTGCGGCTCCGGCGACGGTGCCCGATGTGCGAGTCAAGATTCAGTTGGGATTTCAGTCGGCGAGGACGCGGCGGCCCAATTCGGTCAATCGCAGCTCTTGTTCCTTCTCATGGATGGAGGATCTCATGTTTGTCGTGTCCGAGCCCCTCACAAATCAGGAGATGCTCGTGCTGGTTGAAGACCGAACGACCAAGGAGGCGGCGCTACTCGGTTACGCGGTAGTACAGGTGGCCTCAGTGGAGCAGAGGTTAGACGAGCGGCAGGCGGTCGCGTCTCAGTGGTTGAACCTCGAGGCGGCAACCGAAGTGGAAGGAGGAGGAGGAGGAGGGCCGGCTGGTGGTGGCTATTGCGGCCGCGTCAACCTCCGGCTTTGCCTGGAGGGTGGGTATCACGTGCTGGACGAAGCAGCACACGTGTGCAGCGACTTCCGGCCGACTGCGAAGCAGCTCTGGAAGCCAGCGGTGGGCGTGCTGGAGTTGGGCATTTTAGGAGCTCGTGGTCTGCTTCCGATGAAGACAAAGGCCGCCGGCGGTGGCGGCGCTGGTAAGGGCTCCACCGACGCCTACTGCGTTGCTAAGTACGGCAAGAAATGGGTGCGGACGCGGACCGTCGTCGACAGCTTTGACCCTAGATGGAACGAGCAGTACACGTGGCAGGTGTACGACCCCTGCACCGTTCTGACCGTTGGAATGTTCGACAACTGGCGGATGTTTGACCCGACCGGCGAGCGTCGGGACTTCCGGATCGGCAAGGTCCGGATCCGGGTCTCCACCCTGGAGAGCAACCGGGTCTACACCACCTCCTACCCGCTGCTGCAATTGCTGCGCTCCGGCGTCAAGAAGATGGGAGAGGTGCAGCTGGCCGTCCGCTTCGCGTGCACGGCGCTGCTGCCGGACACCTGCGCCATGTACGTGCAGCCGATGCTCCCACGAATGCACTACCTGAAACCCATCGGCGTAGTGCATCAGGAGGTGCTGCGGGTGTCGGCGATCAAGATGGTCGGGGAGTGGCTGGAGCGGTCGGAACCGCCGCTGGGGCGGGAGGTGGTGCGATGGATGCTTGACGTGGACACCCACTCGTGGAGCATCCGGCGAAGCAAGGCCAATTGGTGCCGGGTCATGGGCGTTATCGCATGGGCCTTCGGGCTCGCGAGGTGGATCGACGACATCCGACGCTGGAGGAACCCCACCACCACGGTGCTGGTCCACGTGCTCTACCTAGTGCTGGTGTGGTACCCGGAGCTGGTGGTTCCCACGGCGTCGCTCTACGTGTTCCTAATCGGGGTGTGGTACCATCGGTTCCGGCCGCGGGCGCCGGCAGGGATGGATACGCGGCTTTCCCAGGCGGAAATAGTGGAGGCTGACGAATTAGACGAGGAATTCGACCCGGTGCCCAGCACGAAGTCGCCGGAGGTGGTGAGGGTGCGGTATGACCGGCTGAGGACGCTGGCAGCGCGAGTGCAGAGGGTGTTGGGGGATTTCGCGGCGCAGGGCGAGCGGTTGCAGGCGCTGGTGAGCTGGAGAGACCCCAGGGCGACGAGGCTCTTCATCTTTGTGTGTCTTGTGGTCGCGCTGGTGCTCTTCGTTGTGCCGCCCAAGGTGGTGGCGGTGGCGCTTGGCTTCTACTTCCTCCGCCACCCCATGTTCCGGGACCCAATGCCGCCGGCAAGCCTGAACTTTTTCCGGCGGCTGCCCAGTTTGTCGGACCGGTTGTTGTAGTTACTGATCGATCTATGTGTGGGGAAGTTTTGGGTTAATTTGTTTTTATGTTTCGAGCATAAATTTTTAAGTTCAATAAACTTATTCTCCAAAATTTTAATATTGCTAAAATAATCACCCAAAATTGTTGTTGTGTTTATCAAAAGGTTATTTTTTCTATTTTCATTTCTCATTGCCTTTTATAGCATTTTAAAAATCAAAATTAAGCATATTTTGTGTTAATTTTTTTTTTATGTTTTCCAATCAAATCTGCTTTTGGATTGTGATAGAGCTACTTATTGAATAATTTTCAATGGTTATAGTTTTAAATAAGTTTTTTTTATAATATTAATATGTCAAAATTTATTGCTCCAATGATTAAATTTTAAATGAGTTTTTTATATGATTCAATTTATAATATACAATCGCGTGACTTTATATATATATATATATATATATATATACTATTAATTTCGAGATAAAAGAATATATTTAAATTTTTATTATTCTCTTAAACTACAAACCTCAAACTTTATCTCTATAATGGTTCAAAAAAATTTATTCACTTTTTTTATTTTACAAATCTCTCACGAAGAGATTCCCTAACTCTAAATAAGTATTCTTATTTAAAATAAATATATTGTAAAAGCTATTTATTAGCATGTATAAAATTAATTATAATTATATTTCTTAATTTTTTATTTAAAATACATAAATATATATTCTTCAATTATTTTTAAAATAAAAAATTAATATAAATTTTATGTATTAAATGTATTCCTTTATTATTTGTCTCTATATAGCATCTATGTATATAGTCACTGTTCGGGCTGGCTAGACTAGCTCCCGTGATTTACCTTCTCCGTGTTGCTCCTGGGACGGACTGGCGGGGGCGCTGGGGGCGAGCGTTTCGCCTTATTGCCACAATATAAAAATACCTCATTAATATAATTATAAATAAATCTAACAATATTTTCTAAAGGATAATATGTGATATTTTGAATATGTCTATCTAGTGATTGTATCATTCTAATTTTAGCAGCCCTGATACATGTTAATCCAGTAACAATAGTTTTAAAATTTAAAAAAAAAACTCATTCTCTATCTTATCACTTTATCCATCTTTATTTAAATTTTAATTTAATACCAAAACATTATTAGTTATTAATATAGCAAAATTCTAAAGCTCTCGGCCAAGTGCTTCTGGACGTTGGAGTTATATTACAGCAAGAATGCACATCTGATCTAAATCATAGCTCTATTTTAATACTCAACTAATTTTAATTAAAACTAGACTCTATGCAAAGTTTAGCTAGAAAATATTATAAGAACAAAAGATCTTGATGGGGGGTCGAGATAAACCCCCCGAGGGCCTACGATAAAAAAGCACGAGAAGGTCAATCGGGCATCTCGATAGCAACTCTCGCCATCGGGCGGGAAGACTCCAATCGAGGGGGCCATCGTCAATCGGGAAGGTTCCATCCGGGAACTTCTCCAATCGGGCGGTTATTGTCAATCGGAAAGGTTTCGTTCGGAAACTTCTCCATCGTCAACTGGGAGCCCCGGTGGGGATTTGGAAAATCAAGGGCGGGTCCCGTACCCCGGGCTAGGTAAAGTTCAAGTCACTTAAAATCCAAAATTTTAAGATCCAAATCTATTATCAGGGGACAGAGAAAAGACCAAAGAATCTTAAGGGAGCACGTGTCTCACTGCTGCTACACATACAAAATACGTAAGAGATACGGTGGGACGTAGTGATCATAGAGATACAGTCCTCCATACTTTCGTCATTAAGACGACACAGGAACAAGGTGGTAGAAAGGCGATAGGAATCAAGTATAAAAGCACCTGAGGAGGTATTAAGAAAAGACTTTGAAATTCACATTTTGGGAGGACTATATTATATTCTATTAACTTGAATGTCGGAGAAACCTTGTCGGAACCATCCTGACAGTCCTACTGATCCTTAGAATTCTCTTTTTTGTCTATCGAAGAATAACAGAGAATCCTCATTGATCTCGTTTGGAATCTCACTGATGCGATTTGGAAAGCTCGCCGTTACGATAACTATACCGTCTGTGACTTATATATTGATCTGATTTTCCGACGGGATCATATCTAGACAAGTAATTTATGAAAAGATCAAGGGGCAAACACTGAGGCCATGTTTACTCCGAACGAATCCACAGGTAGAGGCAGGAAAGCTTCAATTTTGAGGAGGTCTCGTCGTTTGTTATATATATAATTTAAATTATTATTTTCTTTCAATTTAAACATGGATGACTTTTTCATTCGACGGACGTCTAAATTAGAAAGCCAGTAATTTAGAGGAAAAAATTTCAAATCCGAACCCGTAACTTGTGCTAAGTCCGGCCCGATAAATCGGTGTGAGCTCTATAAGTTTCACCCGGCAGAAGCGCGACCGCACGTTTCCATTGAATCGGGTGGCGCTCGTGAAGCTTGGAACGGCCGTCAGCCGACTCCGAACGGCGATTGGGCCGATCTGCCGTTATTTTCTACCCGCTTCTCTACCCTCGTCGCCAGCCACCCAACTTTACACCCCGCGTCATCTATATCTGCTGTTTTCGTTGCGTCCCCTCCCTGACGAACAGGGGAGCAGGCGGCAGCGACTCGGAGGCGGCGACAACGTCCGAGGAGTAGAAGCAGGAGGCGGGGAAAAGCGAAAAGAGCGGTTATTTCTTCGGGCTCCTCCTCTGCGTCAAAAGTCTCTCCTGATGGTGGATGCCCTACTCCGCCTCTCCCTCGTAGCCTCTTCCCCTGCCCCTCTTCTCCCGCCACTCCTGTTATCGCCTCCGCTAAAGATCCCGCGCAAGCTGCCCGTCGACGCGGCTTCTTCATCTCTCGCCTTCCCTCCCGGGCGATTTACTCGCTTGAAGGTAGGCTTCACTTTTCCCTGGAGCTAAAACTCCTCTCCCATGAAAATTTGAAAATAGGGCACACGGTTTGTTGTTTTAGGAGCTCTTGTTTGAGACCTAATTTCTGCAGCCGAACAAGGTAAAGTAATTTCCTTCTTTTTATTGAGAGAGGCTGTGCATATTGGTCAAACAAGAGTATTCAAAATTGATATTTTGTTGGAGGGACTAGATAGCTCTATGTTGCTACGAAGTTAAAGAGGCATCTATCCCTATTTATAGACAGTTTCACATGAAGGAAATTAAATGCTAATGTTAGTTTCAAAAAAAGGAAGAAAAAATCACTCCTTTCAAGAAACTAGACACCAAGGAATCATACTACTAGGAATTAAAACCTAAGTGAGTTTGAGTTTATCAATGGGTAAAAAAAATTCTTGATATCCAGCAAATTTTGATGATTTTCTGGTAAATTTCTTATATGACTACATTAGACAGGTCAGCTGACTACTAGTTTGGAGGTTGTAGTATGGCATAACTTTTTGGTGTATGGATGATAATGGGGTCGGCAAATTTTTAACTTCTCATCTCTGCCCTATAAACAGAGTCCGGGTGGGGCAGTGCAGGGCAGGTTATGGCTATACTGCTTTTCTCCATACTTGTCCCACCCCGCTTATTATACCGGTTGGATTTATCAAATGTACCTAAATTTAGACCTTCTAAGATATTACAAAATGGTTGCCTCTACGCTAGTGAGGCCACTATATCATGCTTCCTATGTCATCGACTACGAAAGATTCCAATTTATGAATTAGACTTTCGATCTTGGTGGGAATAACAAATTTAGTCAATGCAATACGAGTTGCAGATAATGAGGAGAGGTTATAAGTTCAAATGGGCGAGCCACTGCTAGCTTGGATTTTAGCATTTTTAGCCAATGAAGTTAATGAGTTGCAGGCAAATGAGGAAAGTTTATAAGTTCAGGCAGGTGTACCACTGTTAACTTGGACTTTAGCTCCGAATTTAGTCTTGCATCTGAGAGTTGTAGGTTAGTTAGAAGTGTTTATAAACTAAGATGGGAGAGCATTTTGTGCTAGCGATTGAGTGTGACAAATTAATAAAGTTGTCTTATTTGGACCTGTAATGACACTATCTAATTCAATGATAATTCAGCAAACCACATTGTATGGTATATAAGTTACTGATCGTCCCAATATATAGTTGAGTGTTTGTTTTTAGTTCATACTTTAGCCTATTGGTTTTGACATTTTATTGCCCTACTGCAACTTTGCAATGCATTTTTTGTTGGTGAGATTAGTCCATGACTCGATATGTTTATGGAAGTAAATGTGGGTGATATTGGGTTAGCAGATAAGTACTAGCACCTCAAGATTTCCTGAGGCGGTAGAGTGAAGGAAGTGCACCGAAAACTAATTTGTCAGAAGGTTCTTGATTCAGCTTAGCTTCTTATCACTTAACTCACACTATTCTATTAGTTTGTTAATTTTATTCATTCTTTAAATAATCTGTGTGCATTCATGGGCATAGATGTATGCATCTTATTATGCATTTGGTGGTTCGTATTTCTTAATTTGATCTCTCGAGAGGCAATACCTTCCATGTCATTTAAGAGTTCATGTTTTTTGTCTATTGTGTTTAATTATGTTATGGTTTTTTGTCTCAGGTTCATGCAGTTGTTGCCGAGGATGATAAGCCGAAGTGGTGGGAGAAAACGCCAGGGCCTAATATGATTGATATCCATTCCACAGAAGAGTTTATTCAGGCACTTAGTGAAGCTGGTGATAAGCTTGTGATCGTTGAGTTTTATGGCACATGGTGTGCCTCTTGTCGAGCATTATACCCAAGGGTACTTTGCATCATCTCTTAGCTATATCTATTAATTTCCATGCCATCCTATGAGTGATTCTTCAAACTCTTTCAATAACTAAAGCATCTTTGTGCTGCTCTGGGACCTGAATGATTACAAATCCAATCTCTGATTCAATTGTGCAGTCAAACTTGCACCTTTAAACTTTTTTATAAGAGCCCATTCATCATTACAGAAGCATTTTTTGTAGATGCTTGTTTGCTTAGTTTGACAATCAAAGACTATGTACCTTGTGCTTTGGAACACCCAATGAAGCAAACATGCACTTATGATGGCCATGATTTATCAACCAGCTATGAAAGCTTTGGAACAATTTTCAGTGTCAAACTTCACACTTGTTGCATCCTAGTTGACGAGTCTTCCTTACAATAAAAAAAAATTGAATACCTGAACCCATCTCAGACTTTATATTTCTAACAGAAGTGTGTTTTATTATATTGCTCTGGAGATATATAGCCTTATCTTTGATGTCCACAACTTAGATAACGACAAATTATATAATGTTTCTAAATTTCTTAGCAAAGAAAACAACATGTCCATTTTTTTACCTGAAATCTGATTGACAATTAGAATGAGATAAACAGCTGGAAAAAATTTGGGAGATTGTTCTCATCGGAAGTCAAAAAATCTTCTACCCCCTACATGATCAAATATGACTTATTCCTGTTGCTTTGAATTCTGTTACCAAGATGGGTTTTGATAGAGGAGTAAAACTTTGAATAAAGGCTTATCTTTTGGCCGCTACTGAATTGTAATGTACTTTATTTGCTTTAATAATAGAAATTCTTTTTTCCAACTCATAGTGACAAAAGATCTACTATTGGATCAAATTGATTCAGAGAAGCTACAGCAGTGGATGTCTGGTGTATGCACTATATGGTCCAAAGCTTCATCAATAATTTCTTGTCGTGGTCATACATGACATTAAATAAATCGTTGGATATTTGAGTCCCCTTGAAAATCCTGGTGCCTTATAACTTTTTATTTGATCTCCTTCTGCCATGCCGTACCTCTGAAACTTTTGTCAAACGAATGTCTAATCAACCCATGTAGAATGTTAGAGTAGATACTTTACTAAGTGTTTGTGAGGTGTCTCTATATTCTACATTGTTTCATTATCTTTGACCATAATTTTTCTCATTGATTTTGTCCTTGATCTTAGACCATTGTTATTCAAGTGATAGAACTAGATATAGGTACTCACATTTTGTATTCCTTATAAACATGCCAAATGACATTCTTCAGTCTTATCCAAGATGCCAGCTGAACTTTAGTTCACTTAACATAACATTTATTATGTTAAGGTGCATAGACTTTTAAATACGTAAAATTGAATAAGGCAGTTTTAAATTATTTTGCATAAATATAACCATCCTGCTTGTTTTGGTGGAATATGAGGATCTCTGTCATTGACATTGCTTTCCTGTTAAATATGTTTCAGCTCTGCAAAACAGTAGTAGAACATCCAGAGATACTATTCATCAAGGTGAATTTCGACGAAAACAAACCAATGTGCAAAAGATTAAATGTCAGAGTTCTTCCCTATTTTCATTTCTACCGGGGTGCAGATGGCCTGTTGGAATCTTTTTCATGTTCCTTAGCAAAGGTTGGATATTTTCTCTCTCATATTCTTCACTTAAATGACTGTTTTCTATGGCCTGTATGCTTCATTGAGGAATGAGGAATTGAGGATGTTGTTAAATGGTCATCTTCTTTAAATTCAGTTTCAGAAAATCAAAGATGCTATTGCGTTGCACAACACCGATCGTTGTAGCATCGGACCACCTGTAGGCGTTGGCGACATTGACCTCTATGGAGCGACAACCCCACAAGAAAAGCCCGCTGAAGCTGCTTCAAGATGATCGATCATTCATCAATCAGATCACTCTCCTAGGCATACGTTATAATCTAATCTCACTGTATTTATAAAAGTTCAATTCCTGAATGTAAACTGCGTCATGTATTTGCGTCATTCTTTGCAGTCACAAAATTTGATAATTCACGTCCTTACCACTCTACTGATCATTACTAGTTAGCCATAGCCTCAACGTGTTTCTGCTCTAGTTGCATGCTTTCTAATTTTAATCAATCACCAATAAAGTGCTATCGTTAATTAGGTGATACTTGAAAACATGGTTATGTTTGCCAAAGTTGAGTGGCGAAAGCTTCTGTTCAAACTGTGCTTGATTATTTCTTAACTAAAGTGTTAATTTCATTGTGGACCCTGAACTTACAATTTATTCAGTCAGTTCTGAAAAAGCAGGCAATTGTAGATTTCACTTGCGTGCGACTGTGCACTCATTGTAGCGGAATAGGGTCTCAAATTGTAGGGT
>JBBUKS010032461.1:0-11013 GCA_038050645.1 Hedychium gardnerianum | reverse complement strand
ACTAGGCAAGGAAGTCTCGGCAGATCGTGGAACCAGGCAGGAAGTCCAGATGGGTCAAGAGGACTTGACATCTGGCAGGAGGATTTGATAGGTTTGGAGGACCTGATATCGAATCAAGTGGAAGACTTGGAAGGCCGATCCGATGCTGAGCAAAGTCCAAGCAGGTCTGGAGGACCCGATGTTTGGTAGGTGAGTTGAGGTAAGCACTTGGAGTTAGTACAGTGAGGTCGTGTCCCAGTAGGGACAAACCTTAGGCGCTGATCCAACTGAAGAAGCCTACGGAGATTTCTAAGTTGAGATCAAGACAGTCCTAACTGTCACACTCAAGCATATTTATATATCTGTCTAAACTTTGATTTGTAGGACCTCTATTATTATATTTCTTGTGTTAATTTTGTTTTATAGATAAAACAAAGTTAGGATTTAACTTAGGTTCGGTCGACCGAACGAGCGGTTCCGTCGATCGATCTAATCATATTAGCACAGTATCGAATAGAGGTTGCAAACTTGAAAAAGCCTAGGATCAGTCGACGGATCCAGGGGAGCAGTCCACCAATCAAATATGGTCAGTGCGGAAATGGTAAACGCAGGTATCAGTCGACTGATAAGCTGGATCAGTCGACCGATAAGCCGTGATTTTCGGGATCAAACGGATCGAATCAGAGCAAAGAAGGAAGGCCGCGGGGTTCAGTCGACGGATTGGAGGATCAGTTGACTAATCGATTTTTCAGTCGACGGATCGATTTTTCAGTCGACGGAACGCAGCCTATAAAAGGTCTCGGGGTCTGAGTCGATCATCACCTTCCTCTGCGCTTCATTCTGTTCCGACTACTGCTGTTCGTGCAAGCTACTGCTATTATATCGAGAAGAAATCTGACAACCTACGCCGAAGTTTAATTTCTTGTTGTCGGTATATTAATTTCATACTTGCATATTACTTGTAATCTGCATACTTGTACTATCTTGCTTTCTCGGAAGAACTATATTAGTAAATTAACCCATCAATACGATCGGAAGGGTCGTGGGTTCTTGGAGTAAGAGTTGGCTGGGCTCCGAACCAAGTAAAAGGAATTGCATATTCTTTTTGTCCTTTTTTGCTGTTATTTTGATTTACGAAAAAAGAAAAGATTTTGAAACAAACGAGATTCACTCCCCCTCTCTTGTCTCCAACTATCCAACAATGTGTCTTCAACTAAGAGCAATAACGGAAGAGAAGGAAGAACAAGAGTTGTGATGTAGACCCACTTGATATTGGATTTATCCAAACCGAGAATGATCCAATGATGGATTGATGGAGCGCTGTTGAGGTTGAGAATCCATTACTTGATGAAGCAGGAGACCCACGATGATCATCTCAATTTTTTACTCAACATATTGAAAAAATACAAGCTAGAGGAGATATCTATGAGGAAGAAGATGATGATGGAGCTTTTGATCAAGATTTTCGATTTTCTGGATCTCGATCCAGACATTCTCAAACATCCCAACCCCAAACCCAACCAAAATCTATAGATTCGTCATTTCTTATTTTAACAATTGTCTTGCTACATCTGCTACTATTAAATTTAAATCACATGTATTCTATCTTTACTCTACTAAACTTAAAACCTTTAACTTTCAGTGTTTCTTGCCAAGCAAGCTTAGCATTTACTCCTTCATGAGTCTCATCAACCAAAATAATATCATTTGCAAACATATATCATGGTAACTTATCTTGGATGTATCCAGAGAGTTTATCTATAATATATGTAAAAAGATATGGAGAGTTGATTCTTGATGTGACCGTATTTTTATAGGAAAGACTTCGATTAATCCACTTGGAGTCTTCACTTTTGTCATTATATCATCATATCTTAATTGTCTCAATATACGTTATGTTAATACATTTTTTTTCTAGAATTTCTCACATAATTTTCTTTGGAACTCTACCATAAGTTTCTAGGTCAATGAATACCATATGTAAGCCTTGCTCTTTTTCTTGATACTTTTCAATTAGTTATCTAAGAAGATGTATAGAAGCGTCGATCTTTCAAGTAGGAATCCAAATTGATTTTTAGTCACCTTGGTCTCGTTAATTTTTTTTTATCACTTTTTTCTAAAGTTTCATCGGATGACTCATTAACTTAATGCCCTTATAATTTGTACAATTTTGTCTCTTGATTTTATTAAGGGGACTCTTAACCTCTTAACCTCCATTTAGTAGACATTTTTTTTCATTTTCAATATCAGATTGAAGAACTTCGTAAGTCATTAATACACTACTCCTAGGCACTTCCATAGAATATTCCGGTCCAATTGCTTTTCTATTTTTCATTCCATTTAACACCTATTCTACTTTTAAAATTTAAATTCTCTAATCAAAATTTAAATTTTTATACTTCTCTAACCTACTTTAATTTCCTAAACTAAGTTGATCACCTAACCTTTCATTAAAAAATTGATGAAAATACCTCTTTTATCGCTTATTTATTTATTTATTTTATCCTTTATTTGTACCCCATTAGATTCACTTTTAATGCATCTTATCGAGGTAAGATCCTTTGTTTTTTCTTCTCACTTTAGTTATTCTATAGATTTTCATTTCTCCTTTTGTATCAAGGTGTCGATACAAGCATTTGAAAGCTTTATTCTCGGCTTCATTCATTGCTTTCTTGGTCTCATTCTTAGCTATTCTATACTTTTTAAAAGTTTTTTCATTCTTATAAGTGTCCAGTAACTTATAAGCTATTTTTTCTTTCAATTTTTGTTGTACTTGTTTCACCATCAAGATTTTTTTATCTTGTGATGGTTGTCCTCTTGACTCACTGAGTATGCTCTTAGCTATTGTATTTAAATTTGACGCCATCTTATTTCATGTTTTATTTGGGTCACCATGTATTTCTTCTAATACTTGTTCTCCTATCCTCTCCTTAAAAATATTTTACTTTCCATCCTTAACTTTCACCACTTGATTCTAGTAGTCATGCCCATTTTTCTTCTAATATTATGCTTGAGGCGCATATCTAACACCAGTAACCTATGTTGGGATGGTTTTCTTCAGAAATCACTTTGCAATCTTTATAAATTTTTCTCTCCCTTCCCGACCATAAGAGAATTAATTTGTCTTATTGTTCCTACTTTTGAAAGTAACTTGGTGTTATTCTCTCTTTTTGAAAAATCTATTAGCTATTATAAGTTCATATGCTATCATGAAATCCAATATAACTTTTCTTTCTTCATTTCTTATTCTAAAATCATAACTCCCATGCACTTTATCATATTTCTCGTTTCTTATTCATATATTCTCATTTGGATTTCTTTCTATTAAAATCATCTCGTTTGTTGGAATTTTTTTATACTACCTTATTTAGGTCTTCCTAAAACCTATGTTTGGTGTCTTTATCTAATCCTACATGAGATGCATATATGCTAATTAGTTATTTTGCTATTATAATCCTAACTCCTTTCCTAACTAATATCACTTCGTCCTTTAATGTACTATTTACAAAAATACCTACTTTATTTTTTTTCTTCTTGTATACCAAACTTAAAATCTAAGTTCTCTATTATCTCTGCCTTCTCCTCTAACCATTTTGTCTTTTGTAAACATTAAATATGAATTCTTCTCCTAATCTATCTACTATCTCGATTGTTTTGTTGGTGAGTGTTTCTATGTTCATAGGGGTGTCAAAAATGAACCCGACAACCCGACCCGAGTCGAGCCGAAAAAGATTAGGTTCGGGTTGGGGTTGGAGTTTTTTTTAGGTTGGTTTAGCTTTGGGTTTGGTTCGGGTTGACCCAGGTTGACTTAAATTTAGGATTTAGGGATTTTTTTGGGGTTAAATTAAATTTTATTTTGAAAATTAAGATATTTTAGGTACATAAATAATAAAATGTAGTATAATAATAATAAAATATTGAGATAAAAGTGAAAAAATTATAGGAAAATAACAAACAAAAGGTTTTTTTTTCAGGTTGGGCGGGTTAGATTGGGTTATTCAGGTTTGGGTTCAGGTTTAGGTGTTTCAAGTTGAGTTTGAGTTCGGGTTCGGATTGAGATTTTTTTTTGGTAACCAATCTCCAACCCGACCTCGACCCACCCGAATTGACACTCATAATGTTTCATGTTCCAAATTTAAGATATTCTATATTTCTATAATGTTTGTTCATATCCAACCAAGAGTATGAGAACTCTTACATATTTAACATTCAATCTGAGCTTTTATGGAGATATAACGGTACTTGTCAAAACGTTGTAGTTGGACCTTGACACATGTATCTTTCGGGGAACAATCTAGTATTAGCGCAATAGTTTGATGGATCTATATATAATATTTGCTTATGTTTAATGTTGGCCAACAACCTAATACAACCCTCCTTTATCCGAACTTGGAATGGGCCATGACAGAATTTATTCGCCATTGGTGGAGTTCTTCAAGATGAATATGTCAACTTTAAAATTTCAATTAAAATATATGGCTAGTAGGAAGGGAAAAGGGTAAATTTTTAGTAAGACTCGATAAGTCCTCTCCATTGGAATCATGTTGACACATAAGTCCCCTATATTAAGGATTAACTATGAACATGAGAGGCAGTCCACTCGGATTCCCCTCTGATCAAGCGCCTGTTGCAGATACGAAATCTTTTATTATTGGCTGTCGGCTACCCGGAGATTGCTAGACAAAGACTAGCAGAGTGGTTTGCTCAAGATAGCGGGGTGGCTCGGGCATATGACTTCTTTAGACATCCTAGTCTTAAGAAAACATGGACCCGAACAGTGTGGAAGATCTACTTACAATCGAGTCATGATGTCACATTCTGGATATTGGCAAAGAGGCATCTTCCCACAACAGACATGGAGGATCGACAGTGCACTTTTTATAGACAGGTATTGGAGTCGCAGGAGCACTTATTCTTCGGGTGCCCTCCTCCCCCATATTATGGAGTTATGGAAGAAGATTTGGGATTGGCTACACATGCGGCAGGAGATATCTACCTACTAGAGGATATTGAGAGCCTTTGGGAGATATTATCCTTGGAGTCGAATGTTGATAAATGCCCGACATCTTGCCTTGTTCTCTTTGGTCCATTATGTTTGGAGGGCAAGAAATAGTAGTTTCTTTAATGAAGTGCAGTTAGATTGTGAGAAGATTTTTAGAAGTGTGTAAATTCATATATTTCGGTCCTTAGTAGTGTGTTCTAATCTGACACTTTGTCAATCATGAGCCGCTATTAAAGTTCGCTTATTGTATGCTTTGTATAAAATTTTACTTATCCAAAAAAATTATAAGTCCATATCTTTTACACTAATTGTGACGAATTTATTAGACACATCCAAGACACGTTACCATTTATTTACAGAAGATATTATTTTGGTTAATGAGACATGTGAAGGAATAAATGCTAAATTTGAATTTTGATGGGAAACATTGGAAGTAAAAAGTTTTAGGCTTAGAAAAGTAAAAATAGAATATATGAAATTTAAGTTTAATAGTATTAGATGTAACAAGACAATTGTTAAAATAAGAGATAGACAAGTTATCTGTAACTCAGAGCTTCAAGTATCTAAGATCCTTTTTGCGAAAAGATGGAACAGTTGATAGAGATGTTTTAGATAAGATGCAAACAAGATATTGAAATGGAGGAGGGTGTCATGTGCTCTTTGTAATCGTAAATACTTCTAAAGTTTAAAGGGAAATTTTACAAAATGTGATGTTTTAAGAAGAGAAATGCTGGACTATAAATTGAGAATGGACAGAATACGAAATGAGATATTAGAGAGAAAGTTAGGTTACACCTATTGAGCAGAAAACTACAAAAAACGTGTTTAGGATGATACAGACATGTGCTTAGACAATCAATAAATGTTCCTATTCGGCGATGTGAGACCATGAAAAATACACACATTAATGGAGGAAGAGAGATGCTAAAGAAGACTTAGCAACGATAAAATATATTTAAATATAAATGAGGATATAGTAAGGGATCGAGTCCAATGATATAAGAGGATCCATATAGCGATCTCACTTAGTGTGATAAAAACTTAGTTGTTGTTGTTGTGGTAGGAAACCATCCTCCTCTTTTACTGCCATGCTAGATGGCTATCGTCTAGTGTGTTGCATGTGCCAACCGATCCAATTTTTGGTCAAATTGGAGTGACCAATTGATCGAACAAGTCTATGCGAATCAGAGCTTCAAAGTACTTTCTTGTCTTAGAGTCGAGTGGACTACCGGCTCTTTCTCGATACTACACAGAAGAATGGATAATCTCGTCATATCTTAGTGGAAATTCATTAGACCCCAATTACACAACATTGGTGGTGGCCAATTCATTAAATCTCAACGAAAATCACTATGCACTTTGGGATAATCAATTGTTATAAATTGGCATGCCATCATTTCTACCCACCTGCTTATCAGCTAAATTGAGGTGATAGCTGTTTGGACTTTGGATGTTCACTCCCCTCTACTTTGGCCCACAGGTAAATATTTGTTTGCATGCAGTCGAGAGTTACAAGCTGATATTGCTTGTGATTGGCTATTATAGAGGTCAAATGATGGACAAAATTTTCAAGAAATCAGACCCATGTCAGCTGTTTATTTACTGAGATAGCTAATCAAAAGCAATACTTAACTTTGTTCGATCCAGTTATATTTACTAATCTTAGTACTCTTGTGTTTGATTGATGTCCACTGATAGTCGCAAGGCTCCTTAATCACTTGCAAAAAATTATGGCATAGCAACTTCAAGGCATTGTTGGAAAGAATCTTTTTTCAATACTTTGTTTAAGTTTGGCTTTAGTATTGAGTTGGGTATTGTGGAAGGAAGGATGACAAATATCTTGCTTATCACTGAATCCAGACCCATGCATTATTACTAAATTATTTTTGAAAGAAGAATTATTCCAGTCATTTATTAAGAAAATGCAAATATCTTGTTTTGTTTAAACAAAATCTTCTTGTACAATTATTTTTAATGAAGACATTGAAAAACTTAAACTGCTGTTCTTGTGATCTTACAGCTTCTGAATTTGAATCATGAAATAGGCTTTCTTATATTCTATCTCCATATAGAAGGCGCCAATTATAATTGCGGTTTCCATTTAGCTGTGACTTGCACTGCACTGCATGAACTGACAACATTAATGTTATAGGAACTTAACATAATTCAATTTACTGGCTTGCTTGCTTGATCTCTCTTTGACCAAACTTATCTCTAAACATTCAACAATTACCATGTGTTATCAGAATACATGCAGAGTGGTAGAGCTACAGAGAAAACTGATGTATACAGCTTTGGCGTCCTGGTGCTTGAGGTGTTAAGTGGAAAACGGCCAACTGATTCAGCTTTCATAGAGAAGGGTTTGAATATCGTCGGATGGGTGAGTACATATTTCCTAGCCTAGTTAATAGTTTAGTTATGATTCATTGCCTTCATCCATAAACCATTGCTTGTGGTACAATTTCCAGCTGAATTTCTTGATAGTAGAGAATCGTCCAAGAGAAATAATCGATCCTACATGCGAAGGAATGCAGATAGAAAGCCTAGATGCACTACTCGCAGTGGCCATTCAATGTGTGTCATCTTACCCGGAGGACAGGCCCACGATGCACAGAGTGGTTCAGATGTTGGCGTCGGAGGTGATGACCCCCTGCCCTAGTGAATTCTATGACTCCAATTCAGATTGAACTGTGCGTCATTAAATAAATATGAAATCGACACGCTTGGAGCCTATCTTTTTTTTCTCCTTATCATTTAGATTAAGGAAAGACAAAAAAATTTCAGGGTAACAAACATTATTTATTCATTCTTTCTCTTCCTGTTCGGGCTTTACACATTTCACATTTTCCCCGAGATTCCTGTTTTTTTATGTTAAATTATTGTCACACAGCAGTGTTTTCTTAATAAGTAGGAACCGCAGTTGTTTTAAATTTCAATAGGCAATCTTTGATCATTGAACATATAATACATCAATTGTCTAGTGTGGTTTCAATTTCACCCCTCAACGCCTATATTTTATTCTAAAGAAATAAATATTTATTTTTTTTGTTTGGTTTATGAAGTATTTTTTTTTAACTTTTGTTTAATAATTTATAAGAATATCATAATCAATGGATTTTACAGTGATAAAAAAATTTATATAAAATATTTTATTCAACTTATTTAGTTTGCGCAATTCACTTGGATTGTTCGGCTTGAATAGGCGCTAGACTTATTTATCTTGGCCACATGAATAGGGGTTTGATAAGTTTAGTTTGTGCTTGGCGAATAACTTGCCTCGCTTTGATCTGTTCACTAATTGGGTGGGTGTGTCTAATTTTGCATGATGTATTTTTTTTATATATAATTCAGGTGTCTGAATTTCGTTGGATTAATCTTGAAAGTAGATGACATTTTCATTTGATTTATTTATCAGAAAATTTTGAAATATATTTTATGCATATTTTAAAAAAAAATGGTATCGTCGTGTTAAATCATGATTATTCAAGGAGTTCAGTAAAAATTTAAATGTGACAAGTGCTTGGGCAGAGATTGTGAAATTTCTTAGAAAATTTTGACTCCTTGATTATTACAATCATTATTTCATATATTTAATTAGATTTTTATTTTTCTTCGTATTCTGATCATTATTCGAATTAGTAATCACACGTAATTTATCTTTCATATATTAATCTTGGAATAGGCTGACGAAGCATTGGGATAAGCATTTCACCTTTTGTTATCATTATCTCATGCATTTATCAACCGAGCTATCCTTCTAAAAAATAAATAAATTAGATAACATCGAACCTGGGATGACGGATTTGATTTCAGAAAAAAAAATCATTGGTCGTTAGGGTAAATCGGAAAGTACTTGCGATGGGCAATCCAGAAGTCCAGCATTTCATGGTTGCGCGTTTCATTTGGAGAAAAAATCTCTGTAAATGTGTCATTGCTGAGGATTGAATCGCGGATGCTTGGGTGACAATTTGACGCCCTTTCGTTATATCGTAGCCTCGAGGGCAAAAATATTGAATCAGATAACATCGAACCTGGGGCGATCGGTTCGGTCCTATGAAAATTTCTTACCGATCATTAGAGTAAATTGAAAAACACTCGCTGTGAGTGATCCAGAAGCCCAGTATCTTGTGGTTGCGCTCCTCAATTGAAGGAAAAATCCTACAAATACGCTATAACTAAGAATCGAATCGTGGGTATCTGAATAATAATTTGGCGTTCTTCCACTACATCGTAGCCCTGGAGTCCGCCATCCTTCTTAAAAAAAATGATGAATCAGATAATACTAAATCTGAGGCGATTGATCCAATTTCACGGAATTTTTTTATTAATCGTTTGGGTAAATCAAGAAGTATTCATGACGAGCGATCTAGAAATCTAATATTTCATGATTGTACGTTCCATTTAATTTTTTAATAAATATATTATAATTAAAAATTAAATTATAAATATTTAAATAATAATTTAATATTCTTTCACTATATCATACTCCCGAGACAGCCCCTTAAAGATTGCATGATGCAAGGAGGGTTATAATATATCAATAAAGCTAGCGAAGGACTTTTTAAGAAATAATAATTGTCTCAAATTGATATTTTTTTTATATTGTTTTCATCCAGGAAAATGGATTGAAATTTATCAATGGAAACAAAAAAAAAATTCTAATTGATGGATTTAACAAGACAATTATAATTTCACAACCATTTAAGAAATAGAAAAGAGATTGCACTAATTGACAAGTCTAATAATAATAATAATAATGTTCTCTATATATTAAAGATTAAAAAATAAAATCAATTGTTTAATGTCGTTGATGGAATTTATATTCGCTACGTCATCAAAATGATAATTTTTCTGAGAAAATACAACACAGATAAAAATGAAATTGATCACCATTTAATTCTCATTTTATATTTCCCTCCATAATTCTATAATATTAAAATCCTAATATATATCATTGCATATAAATTTTTTTTTGAATATGAGGATTGATCAAGAAATAATCTCACAAGATATTAAATTTGACATAAAGCAACAGGGTTTAAAATTTTCTATATTTAAGTTATTTATCATTATATATATATATATATATATGTATATATATAGACACAGATTGATATCTTACTCGATTGCTTGTGCGTGTTTATGCATAATTTTTATTATAGTAGTGCCTCATCAAAATTTTTTATATTTTTTTACTATATCAGCCTGTCGAAATTTAAAAAATTATACATCTGTCCCTTCAGTATAGTATGCATGCATCATCTCTCTAGCACATGCATGCATCTGGCACATGCATTATCTCCTAGATAATTGTAGTAACTACGATTTCGTAGCTACTACAACTATAATTATTTTTCATATTATAGCAACTATGATTTCGTAGTTGCTATACAGTTATAGCAGCTACGAAATCTAGCTGCTACAACTGTGTAGCTGTATATGTAGTTGCTATAATTATTTAGCAAACTTTCAAATGTCAGAACTTTTGACTCGGATATCAGAATGAGATAATCTTTTTTTTGAATCGAAGCTCATTCAGAGATCTATAATTCAAAAAATAGATCGTCTCATTCTAATATCCGAGTCAAAGTTTCCTAAACTATTATAGGCACTACACAATTGTAGCAGCTATACATATTGTAGTAGTTATGGTTTTGTAGTTGCTACAACTATGTAACAACTACGAAATCATAGTTGCTATAATATGAAAAATAATAATAGTTGTATTAGCTACGAAACTGTAGCTGCTATAACTGTGTAGGAGGTAATGCATGTGTCAGATGCATGCATGTATCAACGAGAGACAATGCATGCATAATATAATGGAGGGACAAATGTGTGATTTTTTTAATTCTGATGGAGCACTGCTATGGTAAAAAACTATAAAAATTGACGAGGCACTACTATAGTGAAAGTCGTGCACGGTCGAGTACGAGCAATCGGGAAGGTATCATATCTATATATATATATATATATATATATATATAATTTTGATATGCGACACACTTATATATATATATATATATATTTTA
>JBBUKS010032440.1:0-11015 GCA_038050645.1 Hedychium gardnerianum | reverse complement strand
GACATGGGGTACGGCCCAGGTCACTCCGGGCACATGGTTGTGTCTGATAGACACGGCCTAAACTTGAGGCACTGATGGGTGGAGGCATGGCCATGCCTGTGAGGCACGACCCAGAGTTGAGGTTGAACTTCCAATGAGACACGGTCGTATCTGGGAGACACGGCCATGACTCAATCTTGCCCAGGCTTGACACATGGTCGTGTCTGTGAGACATGGTCGTGCCTTGACCTCCTTCATATGTGTCACACAGCCTTGTCTAAGAGTCATGGCCATGGCTTGAGCTTCTACTGCACTTGAGGCACGGCCTGAGCTCTAGCCATGCCTGGGGAGTACAACCAAGGTTTTTCCTGACTGCTCTGCTTTCTGCTCTACTTTCTTCTTTGCTCTCCGTAAAAGTTTCGTTTTGCTCTAAAACGCATCCTATAAATGAAAACACGAAAAGAGCAGATCTCCGAATAATATAGAGTAAAAAAGCATGATAATATAATAAAATGAGATGCAATAGTGTAGATCATGTTAATGAAAAGTAAGAAGATGTCCATCAAGCAATGCATAAAAAGATATATAATTTACGCACATCACACCCCCAGACTTAAACCTTTGTTTGTCCTCAAGCAAAAACTTACAATCTAGATTCATGTGGCAATGAGGTGCATCATAATCCCTAATGATTCACATTAATTCTATCTCGTAGTTTCATTGATGAGCATGATACAAAAATTTGTTTGAGAATGACCTAAATATTAGTTCTCCGTTCTCGATGCAATAAGTGGCTTAATATTTTCAAGTATGTCAAGTCATCATCTAATTATGCTCCTTATGCTTTCGGTGATAGGCACTTACCTGCCACACACATGGTTCATCTTTTTCAACTACACAAGGTCTCAAAGGATAGCTCAGATCAAGAGAAACATAACAGTTATTTCTCCAGTAATCTAACTCTGTCTCAAAGGGATAACTTGCTAGTTTTTACTCACAACAACTATTTTTTAACCTTATTCATATTTTTTTATTTTTTATGTGCTTGTATGTAACAACACATAACACTAAAATGAGTAGAGGGTTTTTGATTTTTTTTCAAATTAGCTAACGTGATCCAAGTTTCTCCAATAACCAAAATGTAATTTAGAAATCACCTTAGGAACACAAGTACTAGTCCAGTTCTATGAATTATAACTATTTTTAGATGTATCAATTATCAATATCAAGCATAATGTGCAAAAGATCCTAAGACTAGGTCAATTCTCATACTCATACAATTCATACATGCTCACTTCATGCTATTATAGATAGAAAAAAATAGTTCACTAAACATACTAGACCATGCATCACAATACATAAAAGTCTAGATAAGAGTGTGCTAGTATTTTTGCAAGAAAATAAGTCATGCTTTATGTGATAATGATGCAATTGACATGCCACAGGACTCAAAGAAAACAAACTAAAGCAAATGCATAAAATAAAACTAAGCTAACTCAAGCAAATGCAAAAACAAAAATAAAATAAAGCTATGTACATATGTACAACTCTCCCCCAAACTTAAATATTTCATTGTCCCAATGAAATCAAGAATATGGTGGAGGGGGGCCATATTTATATGGAAAATTGGGATTCCTAGGGGATGGAGAGCATGGGTGTCTATAAGGGAATGGAGGCACCCCTAGCAAGTTACCAATGTGCTCATGATATTTATAGAGTGTGGAAACTTGTCATCTCGTGATGTCCATAGAGCATCTAAAATTTTTCATTCTCCTTTGCTCATTATAATAATCTGTTACAAAATCCGAGACCTTCCCATGGAAACTTCTCATTCTCCTAAAATGGTCTCATATTTCCTAAAACTGCTCATCGATCAAAGCATAATGTCTCTCCAACATCTGATGGGTGGCGTTGTGCTCTCATGAAGAGTGTCCATAGAAGCATGGAAGTTAGAAAAATCAAACCCGGAGTGACCTGTATCGCCGTAAGCAAATGAATGTCTAACAGGGTCGGTATCGGGTTCAACTCTATGAGAAGAGAATGTAGGGGTGTCCTTGGAGATGGAGGGAATGTTAACAGGGGGATCACGGATGATCCAATTGGCGGGGTTTCTAACTGAAGTGCGGTCAGGATTAGGGAGAGGGAGAGGCAACTCGTCTTTCCTAAGGAAATTGTATCCTTTATTTTCCCGACGAATCATTTTCATCGCTTTACAAGTGTCTAAGTCAATCTTGGAGTTGCCATATAAAGCCTCTAACCCGTATAATTCGCAACCCAAGTTGGCGACGATGTGTGTGATATACCCCCCCAAATACAATAGTCCCTGTAGATTCTTTACCCACCTTTCTTAAGGCTTGGAGAAAATAATAGCCTAAATCAAAGTAGACTTCATTTAACAACATCACCCAAAAATAATAATGTTCGATCTTCCTTATTACACTGTCACTCTCGGCCTGACCAAAGATGGTCTTGCTCATAACACAGTGCATATAATGAAGAGCGGGGTTTTACAGTAAAGAAACCTTAGAGCGTGATGGATCATAGGCATCATCAGTTAAAGCAATCTTTATCCAAAATTCATTGCTTTTAAATGAACTATGAAATTCGCGACTACATTCATTGGTAAAGTCAAAAAAATTAATAAATTCTACTAGAGACCACTCAAAATTTTGATTAAAAAGGCAAAAAGAGATTTTCCATTCATCATTAGAAAGATGGAGCTCTATTGAACTTAGAAATTCTAGGGTAAGCTTAGGGTAAGTTGTGTAATTCAAGCTTATATATGTGGACTAACCCATATTATCATTCATAAATTCAATATCCTCCCTAATCCCTAAAACTTCCATAGTATAGTTGTCAAGATAACGAGTGCAAATTATTTTATGGCTAACAAGATTATCATATCTAGACTTTTGTTCTTGATTATGAAAAATAATATCGTATTCATTTTCATTACCTTCGTTGCGTGCCGGCCTCTTCCCTTTTCCCTTGTCGGTTGCTTTTCCCTTGCCCTTATCGATTGCTTTTCCCTTGCTCTTATCAACTTCCTTTCCTTTGCCTTTTCCGGAGTCATCATCTTTGCCGGATCCACCACCCTTTCGAAGTTTCTTTAAAATTCGGACATGATTGAGAGTCTAGATGGGGAGAAGAGTCCTTGGTTGTGGAGGAGAGGAGGAAAAAAGAGAAAAGAAATCTAGATCTCGGATCTTGAAGAGAAGAAGAAGATAGATCTAGATCTAGATCTTGGAGAGAGAAAGAATGATCTTGCACTCAAGGTTGAGGGAAATTTTGGATCTAACTCTTGGATGAGTAGATCTAGCCAAAAGGAAGAGATGAGGATTTTTTGAGAGAGAAGATCTTGATTTCCTTTGGAGGTGTGAGTTTAGAGGGTTGAAAAGAGGAAGGAAGAAGAAGAGATGGAGAAAAGGGGGTGGCATGGCCGTGTGATATAGGGCACACGACGGTGTCACTTGGTTTATTAAAAAGCATGGGACGCCACGGTGTTTAAAAAACATGGCATTGAGTTAATTTTCAACTTCCCTTGGGACATGACCGTGTTGAATAAACATGGTCATGTTTGAAGTTGTGCTAGGAAAGGACACGACCGTGCATGGTAGGCACGGCCTGAAGCTGAGTTGTTACTGTATTTGAAGCACGACCATGCTTTTTGGGCATGACCTAGACTCAGGTTCCTGCAGCTGAGAGACACGACCTTGACTTGAGAAGCTCCTGTATTGAAGGCACAACCATGCCTATGGCACACGACCTTCCCTTGACTCTATTGCAGGGGGTGGCATGGGCGTTTGTAAGCTAACATGGTCATGTGGGCTAAAAAATATCCCCCAGTCACGCTTCTTATTTGGTGGCCCTTCTTTGCTTATTCTTACTCTATTGGCCCTCCACGCCCGTGGAAACTTCCACGGCCAGCTCGTGTGGGCTTTTGAACCTACAAAAGAATAGAAAAATATTAACAAAACTATTAATAAGATAAAGAAACAAAGAAATTACATCTAAGTAAATCCTTGGATTGCCTCCCAAGAAGCACTTGTTTAAGGTCATTAGCTTGACCCCTGGATCGGTTCTTCTAGGGAGCGAGGTTCAGAAAAATAAAGTCTTTCATCTTCTTCAACTTGCATTCCCAAGAAATATCTTTTCAACCGCTGCCCATTTTTACCTTACAAGATCCCGATTCCTTACTGTAAATTTCAACCACTCCATAAGGATATACCTTTCAGATTCTATACGTTCCTATCCATCGTGATTTTAACTTCCCAGGAAAAAGTCTTAATCTCAAATTGAACAACAAGACAAAATCCTCTTCTTGAAAATATCTTCGTGTAATGTGTCTATCATGCCACTTCTTGGATCTTTCCTTATAGGATTTAGCATTCTCATAGGCATCCATTCTTAGTTCATCCAATTTATTAATTTGCAGTTTTCTTTTCTCTCCTGCTGATTTCATATCAAAGTTGAGTTTTTATATTGCCCAATATGCTTTATGCTACAACTCAACTGGGAGATGGCAGGGTTTCTCATAGACTAACTAAAATGATGTCATTCTAATTGGAGTCTTGTAGGCGGTTCAATAGGCCCAAAAAGCATCATCTAATTTTAGAGACCAATCTTTTCTAGTAGTAGATACCATCTTCTCTAGTATATTTTTGATCTCTCTATTTGAAATTTCTACTTGCCCACTTGTCTGCGGATGGTATGACGTTGCAATCTTATGGTTTATTCTATATTTCTTAAGTAGGGTTTCAAACTATTTTTCAATGAAATGAGATCCTCTGTTACTTATAACTGCTGTGGGCACCCCAAATTGGGGGAAGATTATCTTTTTGAACATCTTGATAACTGTCCTAGTATCACAGGTAGAGGAAGCTATTGCTTCCACACATTTAGAGATATAGTATACTGCAACTAGGATGTAGTTATTTCCATATGACAAAGGAAATGGTCTCATTAAGTCTATTCCCCATACATCAAATAGCTCGACTTCAAGAATATAGTTCAAAGGCATCTCATATCGCTTAGTGATATTACCTATTTTCTGACAGCGATCACAAGATAGAATGTATTCTCGAGCATCTTTGAACAGATACGGCCAAAAAAATCAAGCTTGCAGAATTTTGGTTGTTATTTTTAAAGCTCCAAAGTTTCCACCATAAGCCGAGGAATGACACTGATATAGATTTCCTTTGTATCTTCCTCAACCACACATCTTCGGTAAATTACATCGCTACATTTCTTGTAGAGGAGGGGTTCATCCCATACATAGTAGTGCTTGACATCAGCAATTTTTTTTTTCTATTGGGCAGTAAGATTTAATGGTAGTAACCCACTGACAAAATAGTTTGCAATATCAACATACCATGGCACATTAATGCTGGAGGGGGATAACAAATGCTCATCTGAAAAACTGTCGTTAATGGGTAAATCATCCCAAATTTTTCCTTCCCCATCTTGATATATCCTAGATAGATGGTCTGATACCATATTTTCTACACCTTTCTTATCTCTGATCTCTAAATCAAATTCTAAAAGGAGCAATATCCATCTAATGAGTCATGGTTTAGCATCTTTCTTGCTAAGAAGATATTGTATGGCTGCATAATCTGTATATACTATCACTTTTGACCATACCAAATATAATCTAAATTTGTCGAATGCAAAGACGACTGCCAATAATTTTTTTCAGTAGTGACATAATTTATCTGAGCATCATCCAATGTCTTGATAGCATAGTGGATAACATGTAATTTTTTATCATTTCTCTATCCCAATACTGCCCTAACAGCGAAGTCACTAGCATCACACATGATCTCAAAGGGAAGTCCTCAATCTGGTGCCTGAATTATAGAAGCGATTATGAGTGCACTTTTGATTTTACTAAGGCTTCTAGGATATCATTGTCAAAACAGAATTCTGCATCTTTTAACAGTAGGTTAGTCAGTTGTTTAAAATTTTTGGAGAAGTCTTTTATAAATCGTCGGTAGAATCCTACATGACCTAAGAAGCTTCTTACAACCTTCACATTGATTGGTGGGGGAAGTTTCTCAATTGTTTCTACCTTTTCCTTATCAACTTCAATCCCTCGTTCAGAAATTTTGTGTCCCAAAACAATACCTTCGTTGATCATAAAGTGACACTTTTCCCAGTTTAGGACCAAGTTTACCTCTTCGTATCTTCGTAGGACTCTTGAAAGATTCGATAAGAATGTGTCAAAGACGGTTCTCTATACCAAAAAATCATCCATAAAGACCTCCATTATGTCTTCAATCAAATCTAAGAAGATAGTCATCATACATCTCTGAAAGGTAGCAGGAGCATTACATAAACCAAAGGACATTCGTCTATATGCGAAAGTTCCATACGGGCATGTAAAAGTTGTCTTTTCCTAATCTCGAGGGTGTATAGGAATTTGATAAAACCCAGAATACCCATCCAAGTAGCAAAAAAATGAGTTCTTGGCCAATCTTTTAAGCATTTGATCAATAAAAGGAAGGAGAAAATGATCCTTTCTAGTCTCTTTGTTCAACTTTCGATAGTCAATGCACATTCTTCATCCTGTGACTGTTCTAGTTGGGATAAACTCATTGTTTTCATTCTTAACTACTATTATCTCTTCTTTCTTTATAACTACATGCATTGGACTTACCCACGGACTATCCGAGATAGGGTAAATTATCCCCGCATCCAATATTTTAATCACTTCTTTCTTAACTACCTCTTTCATGTTAGGATTTAGCCTTCGCTGATGTTCGACTGAGTATTTATGGTCATCTTGATGCAGAATTCTATGCATGCAAAGCACAGGACTAATTCCTTTGCTGTCATCAATAGTATATTCAATTACCTTCCTATGCAAACTCAGTTCTCTAATTAATTTTTTTGTCTCCACTTTATTTTGGTTTGCATTGATAATCATTGGAAATGTAGAATTTGGCCCAAGAAATTCATATCTAAGATTAGAGGGTAAAGGCTTGAGTTCCACCTGAGGTGACCAAATTTCTGATATAGCTGAGGTATGTTCCAACGCCCTAATATGCTCATATTCTGGAGTTATGCCATGAACTTCATCTAAACTTTGATTAATTTCTTCAAACTCATCATTTTGAAATCTAGACTTTTCATAAATTAAGTTTGTCTCTTGAGGGTCTTCTAGAGCGTGTTGGAGTACTTTTTCAAGAACATCTCCTTCTTTCCATAAAGATCCTACATAATTACTATCAGAATTCATCTCAGTTGAGGTAGTCGATCCATTTATCATTTGGTTTAGGGACTTGCCGCACCAAGATGGCAAGTTCTTTACGATGTCATTCTATTATTCAAAATTTATATATGGCTCCTTGTTTTACACCTCGGGGATTTTTAGTGAGGGAGTCATCAAATTTTCTCCTGACCAGTCGTTGATGTTCGTTACCACCCTGTCAATCAGATCATGTGATTCCCTCAAACTTATGTTCATAAGAGAGCTTCCTATAGCTAAATTCAACTGAGTCTTATTCAGGGGTGACAATCCAATATAGAATACGTGGATGATGAACCATTCTTCCAATCCATGATGTGGACATTACTGGAGTAGAGTCAAGTATCTGTCCCATTCTTGGTACAATGACTCTTCATCTTCTTGCTTAAATTTCAAAATTTGATTCCTCAGTTCAGCGGTCTTTCTTGGGGGAAAATACTTGTTCAAGAATTTTTGCTATATTTCTTCTCAAGTGATGATACTTTTAGGTGGTAGAGTGTTTAACAAAGTTTTGGTTGTGTCTTTGAGACTGAAAGAGAAAGCCAATAGCAAAATAGCATATGCGGAAATCCCTTTATATTTCAATGTACTACAATATATGAAGAATTTCATGAGATGTAGATAATGATTTTCAGCTTCTGACCCACTAAACTGAACCTCTTAAATTTTAGAAATAAATGTCGGATTCAACATAAAATTATGAGCCTGAATTTATGAGGGAACAATGAGACTCAATTCTCTTATAGATTTCGGTGCTGCATATTCCTTCAAAGACCTATGTACCATTATGAAGATTTAGTATGAAGAGAAAGAAAAGAATATAGAGTATGAAAACAAGAAATAAAATTGTAATATTTTTGGATTATCTTTGTATGAACAAAAAAAATAATATTCACAAGTAAAATGCAAATCTTATTAACAAAAAAAATGGTCTAGACTAACTCAATTACTAGTCACTAATGTTAATCTCAAATAATTTTCGACAACGACGCTAAAAACTTTTTATGTACCACAAGTGCACAACTACATCGTCAGTAATATAAAAGATTATCGTATCAACAAGAATTGCAGATTATGTACTAGTGAGTTTGTGAAGCTAGTAGCTAGACTAATCAAGTTTGGAAGCTTGTGAACTAGAAAGAGAGAGAGTGTGAGAAAGAGCTTGAGAGAGAGAGATGTGAGGTCTAGGTCCAAAAGGGAGGGAAGTGAGTAGTGAAGGTTGGTTAGGGTGCGATTCTAGGCTTTTAATTTCACTATGATGTTAGATAATATTCCTATAATATGTTCATATCCTAATTCTCAACACTACTCCTATGAACTAGGGTTAGTTCTTATGTCAATATCTTTTAACTCTAGAAAGTGGAATAAGTGTTGATGCCCTCTATCACCAAGGGCATAAATGTTTAGTTGGATGAGAATCATTTTTCAATAAAGATCTCCCGATTATCCATTCTAGAAGCAACCTTAACATAGAAGCAAACACCTTGGATCTACATGCATCATTCACATACATATTTCATCAAACATGTACAAGACCTAAGAGGTAACATCTCATAGAAATAGGAAATTGACATATCCATAGTTCATACATCATCAATCACATCATAGATACTCTATAATCCTAGAATACAAGAGATCTACTCCATAGACAAGGAGAGAAAGCACAAAGATAAGTAAATAAATATTCTAGCCCAATCTAAAGAGAAGAGGAAAAGAATGCTTAGCCGGTTGACGTCTTGGTCTTCGGGAGCGCTCTCCTTACTTGAATAATGGATGGATCAGAGAAAATCGCCTCAGATCACCAGAGAAATCTATGGAAATAGAGTGTGGATGGACCTAGTGTTCTCCCTATAAGGGAAGAACAACCCCCCCTCCTCCCCTTGAGAAAGGGGTAAACACTCCCTTTTATAGACATGGGGCATTACCCATGCTTTTCTGGCACATGGTCGTGCCAGAGAGGCATGACCTGCTCTTGAGGCTGAGTAAAGTGGAGGCACAGTTGTGCCTGTGAGGCATGACACAAGGTTGAGGAAGCATTATTGGCTAAACATGGCCATGTCTAGGACACACGACCATGCTTGAAGTTCTCCCAGGAATGACACACGACCAGGTCTAAGACACACAGCCATGCCTTGACTTTCTTCAGAAATGTCACATGATTGTGTCTGGGACACACGATCGTGCCTTGAGTTCCTCCTGTGACTAAGGCACGCCCGTGCCTGGGGGCATGACCAGTGCCTTGGCCGTTCCTGGGAGGCACGACTAGAGTTTTGGCTGTGCTTGGGAGGCTTAAACAGGGTTTTGGTTTGGTTGCTCTGCTTCCTACTCTGTTTTCTATTATGCTTTTTTGCTTTTCTCTCTATTTAAGTTCCATTTTGCTTCGAAACACATCTTGTAAAAGAAAATAAAGAAAAAGCAGATCTCCGAACGATATGACATAAGAATCATGATAACATAATAAAATAAGGCGCGATAATGTAGATCATGTCAATGATTTGTAAGTAGATGTGTAATATAAAGTTTCTAAAAACATATATAATCTACGCACATCACACCACCAGACTTAAACCTTTGTTTATCCTCAAGCAAAATCCTACAATTTAGATTCACGTGGCAATGAGGTGCATCAGAATCTCTAGTGATTCACATTAATCCTATCCCATAATTTCATTGGTGAGCATGATACAAAGATTTGTTTGAGAATGACCTAAGTAATAGTTCTCCGTCCTCGGTGCAATAAGTGACCTAACATTTTCAAGTATCAACTCCCAAACATAGTCAAGTCATCATCTAACTGTGTTCCTTATGCTCTCGCCGATAGACACTTACCTGTCACACGCATGATTCATCTTTCTCAACTACACAAGGTCTCAAAGGATAGCTCGGATCAAGAGAAACATAACAGTTATTTTTCTAGTAACCTATCTCGGTCTCAAAGGGGTAACTTGTTATTTTCCATTCACGATAATTATTTTTTCTTATTCATGTTTTTTTATGTGTTTGTATGTAGCAACACGTAGCACTAAAATAATTAGACGGTTTTTGATTTTTCCAAATGAGCTAACGTGATTTGAGTTTCTCAAATAACCAAATATGATTAAGAAATCACCTTAGAAACACAAGTACTAGTTTAGTTCTATGAATCATGACTATATTTAGATGTATCAACTATCAATGTCAAGCATAATGTGAAAGAGATCCTAAGACTAGGCCAATTCTCAGACTCATACAATTAAATACATGCTCACTTCATGCTACTATAGATAGAAAAAAAATAGTTCACTAAACATACTAGCACATACATTACAATACATGAAAATCTAGATAAGAGCGTGCTAGTATTTTTGTAAGAAAACAAGTCATGCTAAAATGTTATAATGATGCAATTGACATGTTACAAAACTAAAACAAACTAAAGCAAATGCAGAAAATAAAACTAAGCTAACTCAAGCAAATGAAAAAATAAAATAAAGCTATGTATATATGTACAACTCTCCTCCAGACTTAGAAATTTCACTGTCCCAATGAAATCAATAAGGTGGAGCCGGGGGAAAACGGGAAATCCTTCAAATCCATTTAGAATAGGTATACAACCATTGTTTTCCAAATATTTATGATAATTATACATAGAAGCAATTTCTATATGGGTTTGTCTCATTAAAGCCCGAAATTCCTCTTGTTTCTTCCAATGATTTATTTACACTTCCATAAAATCAATGATCTTTTGAAATAACTCTTCCTCTCTCTTGAAATGTTCCTGCAAATATTGAAATTGTTCATCCGACAT
>JBBUKS010032429.1:0-11016 GCA_038050645.1 Hedychium gardnerianum | reverse complement strand
GTGTCTATCAACTATATGTACATAGCATGTTTTTCTAAGGTATATTACCTATACATGATCATTACAAGATAGGAAATAAAATGGAGACTGCATGTAAATAAAATAGATTGCATAAAGTGCAAGCATATAAAGATCAAACTCAAGTATAAACACAACCAGAGCATGGTAAATACGAAATCCAACTAAGCAATTTTTATCATGCACCAAGATCAATATTCAAGGTAGAAGCAAAGGTAGAAATACCCGCCTCCAAAATAGGTCGTGAGGAGAAAATCCTCGAGTCTGGGTACTCATTTCGAATCAGTGTCCTGCATCACATAACTTCGAATAAAAATCTGGATCTATCCTAAACATATTACTAAAACAAATCTTATATCGTACAGGAACTCTAAATGGGATCCTCCCAATCCCGCATCCAATTATTTCAATTCATAAAATGAATCTTCTTCCTGATCCACTTTTAAACCATTCTACATCTTCCAAAACTGAACCCCTATCCATAGCAAAACTCAACTACACCATCAACACATCCCACCAAATTAGTATTCAACTTTACTTTAATTTTCAACCTAGCTTCTTTTGATTATAAATGTAAGTATATCAATACTTACCATGATCAATTAATACCAGCCTCCAAAATTATCATTCTATTTAACACAATCTAAACATACCAATAT
Organism: Hedychium gardnerianum; assembly: GCA_038050645.1. NCBI lineage: Eukaryota > Viridiplantae > Streptophyta > Magnoliopsida > Zingiberales > Zingiberaceae > Hedychium > Hedychium gardnerianum. The sequence goes on along the minus strand of JBBUKS010032429.1, from coordinate 10,339 downwards.
CAACACAATAATCCATGATCAAGCAACAAACTACCAAAACCCTAATGAAACTTCTCTTTTACCTTTGTTAAGACTGTGGCAGTGAACAGTGGCCGGAGCTATAGTGACCCCCCCTCTGACCGGAACAACCAAGTGGACGAAAATTGAACTCAACTTCCTCTCTGTGACAACCGACAATGGAGATCAAGTTTGATCCAAATCCAAATCCACACTCAGTGAAAGGCAACTTAATCTCCCAAAAGAACCGATCATCACCAGACTCGTGATTAGCTTCTGTTCGGAAGAAGAAGAAGAAACAAAACAAATTCACTCCCCAACCTTGAATCCACCTATCAAGTATCGAAGTCAGATTTAGAGGAAAAGCTTACCTAACAAGAATCCTGGCCTTGATGGTATGCCGAGAAGAAAAATCATGACATGCTGTATCAGGGTATCGACGGAGTTCAGCGGCGGTGACAAGAAGACTCGATCGGAGGAGCTAAGGAGAAAATGACTCCTCTCTCAGAGCCCTAGTCACCGAAAGTTCCCTTAATAGCCCCCACCTAGCATCAACTTCTAGCGTCAAGCACACCTTTGCCCCCCGAAGATGAGCGCCGGAGATGAAACGAGGGCTGGTGGAAGGTGCACCGACTCGAGGATTGCAAACCGATTGAGAGGAGGAAGAGAGCGAGATCGGCTGGGTAGGAGGAAGAGAGATCGTGTTTTGAGGGGAGGAGGAAGATGGGCTTGTCGACGATTTGGAACCTGCGGCTATTTGAAGCTTATAAGGGAAATCAAATTTCAACTTAGGTTTAGGTTATTAAGCTTAAATAACCCCAACCTATGGTTAATTATCCCAAACAACTTCAAATTCAATATATATATCAAATAGGCCTCATTAAGACCCCCCCTTTAATTTTATCCCCATGATCCAACCATTTAGCTCTGTTTAATACTAGAGTAATTCTCAAAATTTTTCATAGACCTATTTACTCAATTAACACTTATTAATTATCATAATTATCGTATTTAACAATATATGTGCTTTGTAATGGATCAAAGTTGAAAGTAGAATAGTAAATGAATCAAATATTCACAAATAAATTTGGTATTCGATTTGTTAAGAACTTATTTATATTTTTTTAATACACGCAATATCAAAATGTACCAACTTGAACAACTCATTAAACTAAACGAATAAACTTGAATACATATGTGTTCAGCTCATTAATATTTGTGAACAATATTCATGAATCATGTTTATCAATAATTTTTTTATCAACTTGCTAAATAAAACTTTTAAAATAAACAAACAAATTTATATTATCGAGCTCAATAATTAATCAAATAAATTTAAAATTTAAAAATTTCAAACAATCAAATAAGCTTGAATTGAGAACTCGATAACATCTAAATGAACCAAGCTCAAGTAAACCTGACCGCGAGCCAGGTCCGTACCAAACTCGTAACCTGATCAACGGGCTGAGTACCCGTTGACTCAGTTCCCGAGCTGGAACCATAATTAGCTCGGCCCTTGCTAGGTCGATTATGATTTCAGCCCATAAAAACTACGGTTTGGCCCGTCGGTTTGGTTTTTTTTATTGTTTTTAATTTTTTTAATATATAGATGAAAATTTGTTAAAATTAATGGTATAATTGAGATTTCAACCTTGGTCTATTGAGAGAGAACCTAGTATCTAACTAACTAGGCACATTTTTATTTGTTAGTTAATTCTTTAATAATTAATCAATAGATTTCTTTTGATATATCATTATTTTTAATAGTTTTCTTTTATTATATCATTATTTTTAATAGTTGAAAGAAAAATAAGAGAGTAAAAAAAATATTTTTTAAAATATGTAATAATTTATTTATACTAATGTGATTTAAAATTTAGAGGGAATGAGTAAAAATTATTCTGATTGTTAGACTGATTTTGATGGTTAGGGGAGAGGATGAGTGTTTTTATTTTTTTTAAACAATTCTTACTGATGGCGATTTAACTTTTATAAAATCATAAGAGATACATAGGCAACTTACAAACCCTTATATATATATAATTTATATATAGTTTTTTAAAATAATAATAATCTTGAACCGTAATGAATCGTGGTGAACTGTGAATTGAACTGTAACTGTTTTGGATAATTAAGGTTAAGGGTCAACCTGTTAGGAACCATCGAACCAGTAGTTTCAAACCGTCAAATCATCGGTTCCGAATCGTGATCAGATCTAAGCTCAAGTCAAGCTCAAACCAAGTTCAAGCATGTAAAAAAAAAATTAAGTCAAACTTGAGCAATCATTTCAATGATTTAATTTATTTTTGGCTCGACTTAGCTTGACTCAATTATCTTATTAAATAAATTTAAATGCTATAAAATTTAGTTCGATTTGGCTCATTTATAACCCCGGTTGAAAGTGTCAAGATAGGATAGCTGGTTTGAAAAGTACTAAGCATAGTTTACCGTAGCTAGAGGGGAGAGGTGAATATCCAATTTAATTAACTCTACATTTTCATGCATGACACAAAGACAAATAAGAGGTTATTTGTTTGAGGGTGCATATGTATATTGTTCATGTCAAGAATATGCAATGGAAATATAATTAAAACATAAAGAAAAACAATGCTAATAGATTCCTTTAGCATTTTTAGAGACCCGCTCCTAATTCATGAACTATGACCCATTTGATGCTTTAATCTTTAAGTGATTTTACGAGAATTTCACTCTTCTAAACAAGTGCTATAATAGAAGATCTATGTAGGGTAGCCAAAACTATCCATACCATCTTCATCATCGTGGTTGTCATGAGTGGGAGTTGGCTCATGCTACTAAAGTAATCCACCGTATTAGTGTTGCGTAAACTTCACTACAATATCTCTTATGTATGTCTATCATGCTCTTAGTTTGTCGATCATACTCTTATGCCTCATGATCTCACTACGCTTGTGCCTTTCGCATCATTCTCAACTCATGCTTCAGTCATTAGTAGCGATGAGGGATGCTAGGAGTAAAATCATCTTTTTTTTTACTTTATTTAGTAAAAGAAAAAAATAATGAATCAGATAATAGACGAATTTGAGACGATTGATTTGATTCTATGAAAATTTTTCATTGGTTGTCAGAATAAATTGGGAAGCGCTTGCGATGGTTGGCCCAAAAGTCTAATATCTTTTAGTTGCGCGCTCTATTTGAAAAAAAAATCTCTATAAATGACTTTATTGAGTAGAAAAAAATGATTAACCAGGTCGGATAACGTCGGACCTGAGATGATCGGCTCAGTCCCACGGACGTTTTCCACCGACCATCAGAATAAATCAGAAAGTGCTAATAAAGGTCTATTTAAATGGTCAACTTTCTTAGACTTATTTTTCACTAGAAGAAATTTTTTCTATAATACGCTATAGTTGAGATTCGAATTTTAAATTCTTTGATTATCTATTGAAAAATTTAATTATTATACTATTATCCGGGGATGACTTTATTTAGTAGAGCATCCACCTTTGGATGTGTATTGGAAGTTATTGATGAAGTAAATATTAAAGTATTGAATGTCCATGCTGATTGTGTGGGTCTCAAACCTAAGCTATGGATATAACTACCGTTGAGTTGGTGGTAGTTAAATGTTAGGTTTTTTTAATTGACATTAGGTAATTAGATATTAAATCTACGACACGATTAGTCTTGAGAATGAACAAATGCTAGGTCCTTCAAAGTATTAAAGGTGGGTGGATGAAAAAGTATCATCATTTATTATTAATATTCACTAAAAATGTATTTTTCTTTTGTTATTATAAAGAGATCATTGCCTCCTAATAAGACAATACAAATAACATATCATTTAATGTATTTGATAACAAAAAGTTCCCATACTAGAAATATATAAGTAAATAACTCTTTTCAAAAAAATATATCCTTATTGCCAATGTAAAGAAGTGGTTATCAAGTAAATAAAACTCTAAACTATTACAAAATGAATTGAGAAACCACTTTCTACAAATGGAAGCATGATCAAAATGATTGCAAATCTAGTCAGTAAGATTCTCACTTAGGACACAACAAATAATGATTTTAGATTGCATTAATAGAGAGGAATACATACATATTTTTTGAAGTTACTTGCATGCTAAAGTCAATGAAATATTAAGTACCACTGAAGGAGTTACATTTTTCTTTTACATGATCTTGGCCTACACTCCTTTCCTATTATAAAGTGTTACCCTCTTGCTCTAGTTTATATATGTATAATATTTATCTCGTAGAACATCATTTGTATCCCTGTAGGCACTCTCTATCTATTCTTTCATCCTCATAAAGATTTCAATTTCTAACTATATATCCGGACATGATGGATCATGTAAGACATGACTAGATTTTTACTAAAATCCAAGTCAGTTCTACTGTACCTTGATTGTAATGATACAATAGAAAAGTCGAAAGAAGACTATTGATGTGACAAAATTTAATAGGAGTCATTAGATGATCTACGAGCTATAATAGATTAGAAAATTAGTCAACTCAAGTATCCATTAAAGAGTTTGATAGTAGATTAGATGTAGGTGTAACCAACTCAGATCAAAATATTCATGAGATCAATTGATTGGGGTAAATTGATAATCGACTAATCAAGCGAAAAACAATAAGTACTTTTTCAAAATAAGAAGGCTACAGGAAGTAAAACTAGAGGAGACAATAAGTACTTTTTCAAAATAAAAAGCTATAAGAAGTGAAACTAGAGGAGATTTTGGTAGCAGTTATAAGTAATTGTGTGTGAATGAAAGCAAGTGACAAACAAGTGAAAAGTAAGCCTATAGAAGAGTTTCATTTTGTAATTGTTTCTTATTGTTGTAATTGTTACTATCTTACCTTGTATCTTCTTGTTCATTATAAGCTCAGATTTAAGAGATTTATCCATCTTTAGAAGAAATTTGAGAAGGGGAAAAAAATGGGGATTCTGGGAGTTAATCACTAAATTGATGAATTATAAGTAAGTAAAAATTGAGGGTTTCGTTGTCACGCCCTAGAAGTATACATGCTCGTAAATACGGATGATATTCCCTAGTGACAATTACAGATACAACATGGTATGAGTCCACAAAACTCAAACCATAACACAACCACGCAAAATAGGTAATACAAACCAAACAGAGTAAGTAAATATAAGGTGTACTCGACTCGAAAATCCGTAAACATAAATGCGAGCCGGCTCGGCTTAATACACCAAGTATATGATCAAAAATAAGACAAAAAGTCCAAGTCTAAGTCATTTTATTACAATGCAAGACCTAAAAACAAATACGAAAGCAAAACAACCAAAACAAAAAGGGGATAATCGAAGCTCGATGTGAAATGGGATAGCACAGGCAGGTATCCTCCAAGCAACCCAATCAACATATACCTGCTAACCTGGAAATAATAATAGAAGACAGGGATGGTGAGTACAAAAAAGATACTCAGCGGGTATAAGAAGATAGTGCATGAACAATAAAGTATACAGGGATTCAAAATATACAGTCTTAAAGGAGGAATATACTTACCAACCAGAAGTATACATGTATGCATCTAATATACTATCACCTTACTCAACTGCACACAGTATCATAAGTAGTAATAGGTAATCAATATCATGGGTACAACATCTCATATGTATGTACCAGTGCAAGTATCAGCATACAATCAACATATGTGGGAGCCACGCTCCACCACAATAAATCACTATATATGGGAGCAATGCTTCACCACAAAATATAAAGATGACTAAGATATCCCGCTCGTCAGCTATGGACTGCGTGAGAAACACTCTACCACGACTAGTCTCGTGGGCAGTCCAAAATGTCAGGATCCTTGTTTGCATGAGAAACGTTCTGCCACGACTAGTCTCATGGGCAGATAGAAAGTAGCTATCTAGCTACGAGCTACATGAGAAACGCTCTGGCCAAGACTCGTCTCATGGGCAGCCGAGGGTATAACAACCGAAAGATAACCATGTAGCATATCTAAATCACTGACGACTCTCTCAACCACGAATGGGAGACACGATCGACAGGATATACTAATGGTTATTGACGACTCTCTCAACCATGAATGGGAGACACGGTCGACAAGAAGCATGAGTCTCCATGATGCTACGACTAGCTCACACTCGAAGGGAGCACTGATCGATAGCATGCATGCAATACCGTGATGCTACGACTCACTCAACCAACCTAAAGGGAGACATAATCGATAGCATATATGCATCACCGTGATGCTACGACTAGCTCACACCCGAAGGGAGCCTTGATCGATATCATACATGCATCTCCATGATGAATAGGATACAACCAACCCTACCATCGTACATGTTTATCTATGCAAGTGCAACATCACATCTAATCAAAATAGATGACTCTAATACATGCCACACACGTGATAACAACCAATCAGAGATGCTCTATAAACTCTAATATGTCATATCACCTACAATACACGTCACCCATGTGTTCATGTATGCATACAACGATGTTAAATAGGTAAGGTATACGTCATACACGTGTCCACATATACAAAACATAAATGTATGAAATGATACACATCATAATATCCTAAACACATGCCACACACGTGCTTACAACTACTAAACACATGTCATACACGTGTTTACAACTACATGACATGAATACACAAAGAATGTGCATATGAACATAAATACACACCACATGCGTATCTAACCACTAGATAATTACACAACACATAAGCATGTTTTTATCATGCACACCACACACGTGTACTCATTACAAGATAGGAAAATAAAGGAGACTGCATAAACATAAACAGATCAACTCCAAGTATAAGCAACAAGTATCAAACTCATATAACATGTGAATAGAATCAAGGTAAATATAACTACCTATTCAAAGTAACAAATTATGCACTAAGATTAATATATACTAAAGAGAGTAAGGGAAAAAAAATACTTGTCTCTAAAGTAGATTGTGCTGACTATCCCCCAAATTGAAGCACTTATCTTGAATCAAACTCCTGCGAGATAAAACACAATCAACACCAAGATCTACTATAATATGAGTAATGAACCCTAATCCTAAACTGTTTAGGAAACTTAATTGGTTCCACCTATACATCAAATTGCTAAATTAATTTCACATCCCATAACTACATGAAACTATAGAGACTAACTATTTAGGCCGTCTATTACCAACCTATTCCTCTTCCAATTCCTTGAACACCTCCTAGAATTCAAATATATAATCATACAAGAACCACATATCTACACAACTAAATTTATTAAACCATCTTATACCTGCTGTTGGTGGCCGGAGGTGTGAATTGGGTGGCCAGAATAGTAGCTCTATAGCTGGCTGGATCAGAGGTGTTGGTTGGCCGGAGACTCTGAGGTGGCTTGAGCAAGATGGTCGGAGAATCCAAACACCACCACCAATTGGAATAGTAGCAAACACCCTACTGTGGTGGCTATCGGAGGTAATCTGAAGTGGCTGGAACAGAGGGCAGAGACTTGGCCAGAGCAAGGGGCGATGAGGTGTGCTGGCCAGAGTTGTTGTTGATGGTCGGAGCAGCAACTCAGCAACACCCGAGATGGTTGATCTGGCTTGCCCTATAGCTGGGATGAACCGGGGTGTAGAATTGGTGGATCTGACTGATCCGTGGTTAGATCTGGCCGGAGTAGTGGTGGCCGAAAACTCGACTGGGTTGACTGGAAATGAGCAACCGGGTGCAGAGAGGAAGAGGGACTCCAAATCCTACCCCCTGGTTTGCCACAATGGTCGGCGGTGGCGAGCTCCCTATTGATGGTTGGATCTAACGGAAAGGTGCTAGGGCACAAGAGAGTAGGCAGTGGTGTTGGGGTGATCGATCTGTGGTCGGAGAGGAGGAGAGGCTGACGATCTGTGCTCACAACCGAAGAGAAGCCAACGACGATGAGCTAGCTGGAGCACTGGCCGACGGCGATGGATCTGCGGCGATGGGGGTTGAGGGAGAGGGGGCTTAGGTGTGAGGCGATAGTGAATGAAGGAGAGGGAGAGATGAACAGTGTAGTGGGGATTGAGTGGTTTAAAATAGGAATAGTTAGGTTAATTTAAATCCAACTTAGGTTTATTAATTATAACCTTAGGTTGATTAACACAATCAACTCCCAACTTAATTGATATTTTAAACAGACTTTCTAAAAGTCTATTATTTATATCTCCTTAAACTTGTCATATTAGCCCCTATTAAATCCAAAAAAAAATTCGATAAGGTTATTCCTTAAATAACACTTATCATTTTTTTTATCTAACGAATCTAACATTCGAACCACATAAATGTTAGTGTTTGTGTTGCTTTGTTTATGTTTGTATTTTATATATATTCCATTGTATGATAACTAAATTATAGAAATGAGCAAACGAATAGAAGTAATCATCTATTCACCCATCTTTAGCCTCAGTATCAATCCAATACTCTATTGTTATTCCATACAAAATAAATTTAATTACATCCATGTATACGAATGTGAATCTTAACCATTTCAAGATCTTCATATTTTAAATTTTGACACAAAGTGCAAAAGCACCTAAAAATTGAGAACCCCTCTTCCTCCATGTTGTAAATAACAAATCTTAAAAATTTTGAACTCCATCTTTATACCTCTAACTAATTCTATTTCACTTAATTATTCAACTTATATCCATCCTTCAACACCTGATCATGTGCCCTCGGGAGTGTGGTTCAATGGTAAGTGCTTGGGATAAGACTGTAATGATCGGGGAGTCAAATCTCGACAGAGGATTTCATCACCTCTGTAGACTCCCGCCCAAGAACTTGCTACTTGGATTTCTCTGCTTTACCTCCCTCCGAATGGTAATAGGCAGCCCGGGGAACCGCTAATCTGGCGGTTCCATATTTTTTTTCAACACCTGATCATGCAATACATTTAATTTTTATTAGCCAAATAATTCGAGGAGGAAGAGGGAGGTAAATGCAAGTAGGTGACGACGTTTAAGAGAGAATAGAGGGGGCATCATCAGTTACCAAAGGAGGAAGGTGAAGAAGAAGGAAAAGGACATTATCGATTGGTAGAGAAGAGAGAGGGAAGACGATGGTTCCTACCATGGAGGTAGAGGAAGGAAGAGGAGAATGTTAGAAATTGTATATACTTCCTAATTCACATGAATTCTAGAACAAGTAAGAACTCTAACATAGAAAAAATATACAATTACAAGAAGATCTAGTTTCATCGATAACATCACACAAAAGAAATATTGAACACTATAATTAACGAAGAACTTGAATGCAGCGGAATTGTCATTATCCTTCGTGTAGTACTCTTGATGTAAAATACGATAAATTAAATAAAAATATAATAAAAATAAAAGAAAATGGGTGTTAATCAAGGGATGACCCTAAGGAAATTTAGGAATTTTTGGAAAAAAATTTGAGGCTTAAACGAATTTATATGGATTAATTAAAGTTATTCCAATTTAAATTGGGAGTTGATAAAAACTATTAACCTAAAGTTTGTTAAATTAATCCTAGGTTGAGCTATTAAATACCTAAGTTTGCCCAATCCGAGCCACTCGTGATTCCTCTTCTCCTTCTCACTCGATACTCGCCAAAGTCGCTCGAGCACCGCCGGTTCGCGATCTCGTCTCTTCACCGGAGCTCAGACCGTCGCATCTCGTTCCAGATCCACGCCGGCCCCGGTCCCTAACATCGCCAACCTCAAGTGTGCCGCCGGCCAGCTTGAGCAGCCCGTCTTCTCCCTCTCTGCCTCATCGGAGGAGCATTCGTGGACTTCCTCTTCCCAAACAACGTAAATCCGGCCAGCCATAGCCGCAAAACCCTGGTAGCAGTCCCGTCAGCTCACCCCAACTCTTCTTAGTCAGTGCATTTGAGCTCCGGTCTTTGCTCATGTTTTAGCAGGTCAGCTACTACACCAGGCAGATTCAAGATTTTTGGTTCTCTCCACCGGTAGGTAAGATTTTGGAGGTTTAAGATGGAATTAATTGGTTGATGTAGCTTAGGGGTTGTGTTCCGACGAGCTTGCAGGTTGGAGCCACTATTCTGGCCAAATTCTATGTTGGACTAATCTGTGTTTGCTCGGCTTTTTTCGATCAAATCCGTCGGCCACCAACAATAGGTAAGAATTTGGATGTGGGTTATATGAGTGGATGTAGTGTTGGAATTAGGGTTGATTGTATTTAATGTTGGATTAACAGGGCCTTTACTGTTCTGGCCAGCCCATTTACTGTTTCGGTAGGAACTTCCAACCTCTTCTGATTAGCTCTGGCTACTACCAACAGAAGGTAAGAGTGGATGTAGATGTTTGAATTAATGGATGAAGTATGTAGGTTGATTATTTGAT
>JBBUKS010032408.1:0-11016 GCA_038050645.1 Hedychium gardnerianum | reverse complement strand
GATTCCTTACTTGGTGGTGCATGCCCTTTTGACTCACCGAGTACACTCTTAGCTATTATTTTCAACTTTGATACCATTTTATCCCATGTCGTATTGGGGTCATCATATATTTCCCCTAATGCTTATACTCATCCTACCTTCTCTTCCCATCCTTTAACTTCCACCACTTAATTCTAGGAGTCGTATATATTTTCTTTCTATTGATACTATGTTTAAGGTATATACTACTAACCTATGTGGCAAAACCATGATGTGAGCGCGCCATTTAGATTATATTATATAACGTGCTAATCACTGTTAAATTCTATAACAGTTAGTTAAGAATGCAAAATTTTCCTTTGGGATAAAAGATAATTGATCTGTACTGGCTATTCAAGATACAAATAAACGAAGAGAAAAAGGTCTAAAAGGGGATATACCATGTAAAGACATCATACTCTAGCCTCATAAAATAAGTTCACAATATTGTGAGATGTTGTTCATGATCCTTAATGTCTGCCGGAAATATGTACCACTCAGCATGAAATTGGAACTCAAGCTACTTGTTTCGTCTGCTCATTAGTTACTACTCATTGTATGGAGGTGGCAATTTAATCCGAAGGAAAAGATATTTTACTGAAAAAAAAAGAGGGTTAGATGACCTTTCCCCCATTTAATGTTCCTTTATCTTTTGGAGAGTACACTATACTTTCATTAGACTAATTCAGAGGTTTAAATGGCATATCATACCAGGTGGGTAGGATTGATATGTACTGGTCTGAACAAATACCAAGAGACAGTAGATTCTTTTATTATCAAGTTTGAGGTGAATGGCAATTTTACTGTTGCTACATATGGAAAATGTTGGGCTGTATGCAAGCCCAGTATATGTAATAAAAAAACATTTTATGGACTCTTTTGTTTTTTGTAGTGCCAGCAGGTGTGATACTAGCTAGGACCATTATGGACCATTATCTCCTCCTAATATCAACTCTAGTCCATAAAACAAGTTTCCTTTCTTGTGTTTATATTAGGGTTGGGCACGTTCGCTTTCTCACTTTTGTAGGAAACCAAAACCAACCTAAAATATTTTGGTTTGGAAAATTCAAACCAAAACCAGGGGAGGTGGGAGGGTTGGATTGATTTGGTTTATCTGATTTGGCTTGGCTTATGAATGCCCACCCTACTTTATATCCATAAAGGATTATGTGCCATATCTGACAAAAAGAGTAAAATTAAATTCCTCTTACAAGTAACATATTTATCTGTACCATTTTCTTAAACGCTTGCTCCGCTCATTTGCTGTGAGTTTGCTCCAAGCTGTGAATAAATTAACACAAAAATATCGATGTTTAATAAATCCGTGACAACAAACAAAATTATAAACTTCCTCACAAAATAATACAACCCATGAGTTCCATACCAGGAATCAGTAACTTAGGCTGATCCACTTTCAGGCAACATTTGTATTGAGAAATAGATAAACAATTTATGGAATCGAAGTACAGAACAATAAGCAACACAATTAACAATTTAGGTGCCCACATGGATATTATCCTACAATTCAGCAATATCAGAAATAAAACAACAATGTATACTAGCACAAGATGGCATGTTCCATAATCTAACACAACTACCTAGTACATACAAAGCACATATACTAAAAGTGGAGTCAAGGAGTGAAGGCATTATATAATATACCCATTACAAACCTATAAAAGATTGATAAGTGGTTGGCCACTGGATTATTTTGAATCCACCAGTCCTCTGCCCTCTCCCTCTGTCAATGATCTAAGTGTGCTACTGATCATTGGATGTCTAGAACACGGTCTTGAGGGACCTCGTCAAAGGTGGATATTCCCCATTGAAAACTATATCAATCAGAGGCTCTTATTCCTAGTGCATGACTAGATGATGAGAATTTTAACTCGAATTCCTTTGTGCAGAATCTTCTAGCAGAATCATCCTCTTAATCAATTAGTGCATGAGCAACACAGCTTGAGTTTTGACTTAAAGACAACAATAAGCTGTTGACCCTTGTTGCTACGCTTTAAAGTTATGTAGTTAGGTTTTGATAGGTCGTCCACTTCAATGTTGTTGAATTGACACTTTCATATAACATATTTGAGGTACCATGGTATGGACATCTTGATCTTCAGTTGTTTTGCAGTTGGACATCCTCTGAGATATTGATCTTCTTGGCCACTCTGTACCTTATCTGACCATGTCCTGGTGTGGTATTGTGCAAAACAAGTTTACCCAGGTGGATGCTTTTCAAAATATGGTGTACTTAGTGACAATATAGTCATCGAATATCAAAGGGTTGCTGAAATGTACGAAAAAACTTTGGGTAGAGATTTTTCATTAGGAATCCGTCACAAAATTTGCTAAGCATTTTAGGGTGAGAGGTTTAACTAGAGAGTGTCAGCCTCCTTCAGATCTCTCCTCAATTCCCATCATCCTTTCGGCCTCATGGTGGTGCATAAGCATCCAGGTTGTAGAGTGACTACTCTTGCTATATAAGATCCAGTAAAGATTGAGGTTAGCTTGGGCTCGGTTAGATATACTTGAAGGAAAGGACCATGACAAGTAGGGCATGGTAAATTGCACCAGTCAACAAATTTTTTGCTTATTCATGATATTAAGCTTGCAGATCATTATCTAACATCTCAACACAACCATCTCAAAGCAATGTGAAGATGGGTCGGAGGTATTAACTTAAAAGAGGAAAATGTCACAAACTTGGAGCAAGTGACTTTGAGTCACCAAGTGCCAAACAAAAAATCAAATATTAGTTAACTTTGATATTTCTTACATGTAAATGTCTCATGTGCAGAGGATATTGCATTGATGGTCTCATTTCTTCCCATGAAAGGAACATTTGCAATAACATCACCAGTAGCAGGATTATGAACCTGCAAGATAAGGAGTGGAAAGTTATAGTTGTCCTCTGTTATTTATCATAAGTCCAGGTACAGTACATAAGGAAAATGCATTAAATAGTAGTTACTACAGAACAACAACTTGTCTAACTCTTAATTATCCTTTACCCAAGAAGGAAGAATTGTTTCATGTGTGCACTAAAAGAAATTATCATAAAAATAAAGAATAAAGTCTCTTCAAAAGGAAATGCACAAAAAAAAAGGTGGGCTTGCAAGAAGCAACAAAAATGCCACAAAGACAATACTCATTACAAACTATAAAAGAAAGGAGTTCAATAGGATAGCATTGCAGCAGCCTAACTAGGACCAACATGATGAGAGCCACAAGTACAATTTATATGATGGCTTGTCTCCCCAGTAAAAGACAAGTAGCGTACGGACCCTACGGTTCCAAGACTAGTTCTATGTTGAATGTCAACCACAGAAGTTAATATGTTACCAGTGGTCGAGAGACTAGTGATTTCATCATGAAGAAAGAAGGTACTGAGATAGTGCCTAAAACAAGCAACTATTGCTTTATTAGTAGCAAATAATTTGCCAGTTCTATTTAGTGGCACATAATTAATGACTTCCAACCTTTTTAAAGGAAGAACAATGAAGACGAAAGACGAAAGGAAAGAATGAAAAGGTGTAGTGATCTTAAAATTCATAATGGTGTGGACTCTCAATAAATTTGAAACAAAATAACTCGGATGTGAGTAATCACACCACCGCCCTAACACATGTACACCTGCGTACATAATTAATACTATAATTATCTAAAGCTCATGAATCACAGATAGCTAGCAATTACATGAATAATCAATGAAGTGATGGTTAAAAAATCAAAGACAAAGTAGAAACAACATTCTAGGAATAAAATTATCAAGTTGATAAGATTAAAATTTGCTGAATCATGATAAGTTGTAAATTACAACTAGGAACAAATTATCAAGTTGATAAAATTAAAATTAGCTGAATTATAATAAGTTGTGAATCACAACATAAACTCTCTTAGATTAATTAAATGTCATTTAAAAGATCTAGATATTATTACCAAGGTATATCACTATAACAACGTTGATGGTGAGATAAGACCCAATGTTTTTTTGTCGTTGCTGTTTTTGGAGTCTCAATATAGAACTGGAAGTGCAATATGATGAAAATATTGATCTATTATTAAAGTTCTCAAGAGAACATTGCTTGTTACATAGATTAATAAGCCACTGGTAATCTTATTAGACAACAAAACTGACTGATTCCTCCTTCAAGTTTCTCCTTCACGGAGAAAAATTACAGGCACTTATAGATTAATTTTAGATATTGACTTTACAGAAAATTCTGTGAAAACATGTACAGATGGTATTAAGATATGAAAAATTGACATTTGAAAAGACCAAAGTGGAGCAAGGAGACATTATAAAGTAATTGAGCTCCAACCAAAATGCAGTATCTTGATACCGGTATATTAGGTTTCAGCACAAAAGCAATATTTGAAACTAAAGTATACCCTTACGGACTCCAGACTTATTGTTTGACAAGTTATTCTCCGACAACCATTATATATTTCAACAGCCAAAATCTTATTTTAAGAAATAAAAAAGAATGAGCGCAATTTAAACAACCAGATAGAAGATGATGTACCGGAATGGTCTTGCCATCATAAGCATCGATCCACTTCCCACCGATAAGCCCCTGAGTCCTCAACAGCCCCGATTGCCTCAGTCGATCAACAACCACCCGCGGCTCCGTGCTCATCTGGGCACAGACATAACCCCAAGAACCGATCCGATCAAAAACAGAAGCCACAGTACAAACGGAATAGGCAGAAATTTATTCTCGTTCGGAAATAACAGGAAGGATTTCCGGACAAGAAAAAAAAAACTCGATCGAGATTGAAAGGGAAGCAGGAAGAAGGCCAATCCGGAGCCAGCAGCACTTGCCTGGCGGCAGAGGATTCGGAAGGGGTGAGGAAGGCGGCTGCCGAGAAGGCCTGCGCGGCACATCGCCATTGCGATTGGACGGGATCGGAGATGATTGCAACGAGAGGTAAAAACCCTCTATCCAATGCAGCGCTTCCTCCCGTTCGCTTCCGTGTCTAAAATTCTTCACATGCCACTCTGCTCAAGTGTCCTTAGCCCATACAGCCCTACACTGAATAAATCGTAGGCTATATTGTTTAGGGGAAAGATCTATTATCCAACCTTCAACGAGACATTTTAATGATCATGATAATAAAAAATTCTCTCATCTCCTAATGGTATAAATTAACCTCATGATTTTTTATTTTTTTTACGTAATCTTGAAATGCACTATAAGAAAAGTTTGAAACGATAATCAGGGGTGATTTATATTTAATTTTTTTATAATTTGTTTAAACTGTTATATGCTCATTTGTCCCTGTGACTAAAAATCCAAGTGACTCACAGCCCAAACTACATGAATCTCACCTTGGAAATATGGTTTCATATAAATATAAAGGCAATTTCATCTCCTTATTAATTTTATTTTCTCTTCTTGGATCATTTAGTTAACTTTCCCCATTTACTTTTTCAATCTACTGTTAGTTTTCCCGTCGGAATGATAATGGATCGAATTTAAGTTGAATTTTATATCCTTTATCTCTATCTTCATTTATCATATACATCCTCATCAGATTTCAATTTTCATCTTCGTACTATCGGAGAATCGGATATCCATCCTCATATTCATTAGAGGATTAAATATTCTCTATATTAATAATTTTCTTCATTTTATCCCAAGCGAAAAAGAAGGCATGCTAGTTGAGATGGAGACGAGAAAATAAAAAGAACGGACTGGGAACTAGGGAAGAAGGAGAAGATCAGATTTATTTGATTGCTCTTTTTTTAATTGATCAGGAAAGAAAAAAATAGTTGGGTGGTTTAGGAAAAGAAAATAGAATTATACTAGATCCGTCTCTATACTCGATTACCTAAATACTTATACCCGATTATCCTAATATTTAATCGGATTCAAAAAAATTCTTCATGCTTTCCTTCATTCGGGTCGAATAATGAATTCTGTATCGGATTGAGCAAGTTGGGCATAGTGAAATCTGGCTAGCCAATTTCCATGTCATATCAAATCGAGCACGATATAGACAATTACGATTACAAGTCATGTCAGATACATCTCATGATGTCATTGACCTGTGTCAGCATTGTTAGGACACGTATGAGCTAGAGGGGAGTGAATAGATTCGATCACTTCTCGTCGTTTTTTTGTGCTCATCGTTGTTTTGTACTCATCGTTGAATACGCAGCGAAAACCTTGCTTCAACTTGGACACCACATGTACTACATCTTGATTTTACTTGATATTCACCTCCTTGAGGTGACTAATCCAGACTAATCCAAGAGTCCACTCCTCGCTCACAGCTTCACTATAAACTCTCTCCTTCTCGAAAACTTTCCGGAGGCGGAGAAGCCTCGTACAAGAAGTTCTTATAAGAACTCAACAAGAAAAGCAAATACAAACTCAAATGAAATCGAAAATGATTTTACAATAAAAACATTGCATGCTTGATCTCTTGTTCTTGGAAATGTCTCTTGTTGATTCGAAAATACAACAACACTATCCTCCAAAACCCCCAAGAACTAGCGGCTCAAAATCTCCATGAAATCCCCTTTTCTAGGATTATTTTTGGGTTGGAAAACACCTCGCAATCGATTGGTTTTACCCTCAATTGATTGTCACGTCAGATCCGACCATTCAAACCTGCAGAACTATTCTTTTTTGCCTTAATCGATGCCACAATCGATTTTGCATCCTTCTATTATCTTGAGAAAACACAACTAATCGATTGACTCAGTCGATTATTGTGAGCCAATCGATTGCCTTAATTGATTCCGAACCCTTCTGTTCATTCAAGAAATCACTATCAATCGATTATTCTAATCGATTTCATAATTTTTTGTTTTCTCGCAAAACCGCTGCAAATCGATTACTCTAATCGAGCAATTTATTTGACAAGCTTCTGTTCACCCGAAATAAGCTCCAATTAATTGCCCCAATCGATTGGTTTCCACCAATCGATCAAACTAATCGATTGCCCAATCAGCAAACTCAAAATTTCAAGTTTAAGGTTTGCCAATCGATTCCAGTTCCTAGAAATCAATTGCTAACTCTAATTTCAGCCTTTTCAAGGCTAAATTTGCATCTTGCCTGATATCCGATTGAACTCAACCTACTAGGACTTTCTTTGCCTAATATCCAGTCATTTGTGATCTGTTGGGGCTTCCCGTTGTCCAATATCCGATCATTTTTGATCTATTGGGATTTTCTCATTGCCTAGCATTCGGTTAACCTTGACCTGCCTAGGCTTCTTCACCAAGTGTCCTATCTTCCGTAACCCACTTGGACTTTCATCTTGTCAACTTCCCGTTGGACTTCCAATCACCAAGTATCCGGTCACCCTTGATCCATTTGGACTTTTTCCTTGTCAATTTCTCGTTGGACTTTCAATCACCAAGTGTCTGGTCCTTTGCGACCCACTTGAACTTTTTCCTTGCCAATTTTTCATTGGACTTTTGATCACCAAGTGTCTGGTCCTCTTTGATCAACTTGGACTTTTTTCTTGTCAACTTCCCGTTGAACTTTCCACTTTAAGTATCCGGTCAACCTTGACCTGCTTGATTTCTTACAAACATGCCAAGCTCGAGCCAACCCAAGCTTGGTCAACCTGGTCAACCTTGACCCGAGGTTGATTGCACCAACAACTTCTCCCTTTTTGATATTTGATAATATATTTAGGTTAGACTAACTCTTTAGCCCAACCTTCCTACTTGCCAAAGCATGAATGAGAATTTTCTAACTTAAAACTTACATTCTCCCCCTTTGACACACATCGAAAATCTTTTCCTGAGATTCATTCATCTCATCCAAACTAATCATCTCAAATTAAGGTTACCTACCTTCCATTTCATCCAATGCTCATCCTAGAGCATTCAATCCTTCATCCTTCCATATCCAATTCATACCTCTAAGGTGAACCTCCCCCTCAAGGCATGCTTCAACTTCTATCATTGTACCAACAATGATTTTGAGTTTCTAAATCTTTTAAAAAATCTAATAATCTAAACCTTCTCTTCAATTCCACATTAGTTTCTTTTAACCATCTCTTTCTGATTTTCATCAAGAAAATTACCTTTGAATGCTCATCTAAGCATTTCAGAGAGTTAGGGATAGTTAAATTGCCTAAACTCGGCATAACCGACTGAAATAAACTCATTTCATCCAAATTCTGCAGCTTCCAATCGATTGGTATTAGTTATCAATCAATTGATGTCTGTCTCAATCGATTGGTGTGAGCTACCAATCAATTGCTGCACGTTCCAATCAATTGGTAATATATGTGTTTGAAATTCCAGATTCAATTTCAAACCGAATTTCAGAAATTCATAAATAATTCTACAATTTTTAAAAAATTATGAAATTTCATGTAAACATTACTTATATTACATACTATCATGTAAAAATAATTTTCTATGAAAATATATCTTATTTTCAAAAAAATAATACAAAATTGTTCTACTTTGTAACTAACTAATCAATGGTAATTCTTATCAACAAATAGACTTCACTAAGGTTTTTCAAATTATTTTTGAAATTATTTTCAAAACAAATTTCCAACCATGATCTATGGGTTAAATGCACATGGCTTGCACATTAGCTTTCCCCATGATTAGTCTTCACAAAGTTTATGTATTTTGATGAAACTAAAGCTCATTTTGATACATCAATTTGCATCTTGAACTTAATTCATCATCCTAACATCTCACTTATATCTAATGTGTCTCAATACACATACAAACTAACTCTAAGTTATTGTGAGATGTATTAATTGATTTTTCCTAAACTAAGGGATCATGCATCTTTAACTAGACATTCTAAACTTAATCATCCTACCTAAGATGTCAACTAATGTCATTGTCCTTAATTTTAAAAATTAACACAATGCATAATAAATGAGTATGACATACATCAAATGCATATTTTTCAAAAGAAAAATTATTATAACTTGAATCATGCATGTATGACATAGCATGTAACATTTTTTTTGATAATATGAATGTATGATACGATGTCATGACATATGATAGAACATACAAGTATAGTAAGTGTAGCACCAAATAAATACTTAGATTTTCTATCTAAGTGTCGTCATTTAATTATTATGTCAAATACTCGATTTAATCATTATGTCAAATACTCGATTTAACATATGCAACCCTATCTCCCTTGAATGTGCCAAGACTCTAAACTTGACACACTCTTGACTTCTATTCTATGGTGCCAATTTTTTAATCAACTTAAAAACTTAATTTTTTGGGCACACTATAAACCCATCAAGGATAAACATCAACTTCTCATTTTTAAAATATCACAATATATTGGAAATGCTATAAAATATCAATTTAATCATGGTTGGGTTAACTACCCTTCCAACTAGGGTTGACACATCCTATACCCATTTAGGGTGAAGAGATCACACTCTTAGGAACCCAATATCTATTGGAGCTCCTTGGGTGCACTAATTACTCACTAGGCATCCAATGAGAAGCGAGCCTAAGAATGTTGGTCATTTGGATGAGCATCCATTAGCGCTTTTCGATTTACCTTGGTGGCCGGTGAAAAACTTCCATGAGGCCAGGTCAGTCACCCCAGGTCCGACGTTACTCGACCTGGTTAATCATTTTTTTTACTCACTAGGAATAACTTTCCTAGTTACCGTCCTAATGACTTTCCTAGATACCTTCTTAATGATTTTCCTAGGCTCTTTAGAAGCCTTAGTCATGCTAGTCTCCTCAAAATTAACACTAAGTATGACTTCCCTTGCAATCTTGATTTGACTCCTAGTCCCATAGCTATATGGAACACTATGGTATGAGACCATATTTCCCTTGGACTTAGGTTTTTATCCCAAACCTATCTTATCCATAGATTACTTTTGTCTTTCTAAACCTAGGTTTTATTCTTTTGACCCCTTAAACACATTTTCCATTCTTTTAAGGGTATTTTCCAATTTTTCAAATTTTGACCTCAAAACTTGATTTTCAATCCTCAACTCCTCAAAATTTGATTTTTCATGATTTCCTTGGACATTTTTCTTTCTAAGCATATGTCTAAATTGTTTAGAGTTCTTGCCTAGATTATTTTCTACCTTCTTATCCTTAGGTAAGGTTGTTCTAGCATGATATGACCTATAATTATCTTTAGAATTATCATAATTTTTATTTTTATGATAATAAGCACTAAAATCATACAACTTATTTTTCACATGCTTGTTATCATAATATAGAGAAATATCATTAATTAGGTATCTTAGTTTTGCTTTTAGAAGCTTCCCTTGATTTGAACTTCCTCCTTTGTTCTTACTTGAAGACCTCCTCTTTGGACATTGATTTTAATAATGTCATTTTTGATTGCACAAGAAATACACTATGTGATCCTTGCCTTTTCGTATTAAGATTCCAGACTCCTTTAGTTTCTCCTTCACCTTGGATGTCACTTGAATCTTCTTCTTGACCAATTTTGGACACTTGCTCTTATAATGTTCATTCTCCCTACACTCAAAACATATAATATGTTTTTTATTTTTGTTAATTAAAATTGATATACCTTCACGATTTGTGCTCCCTTGACTTATAGAGGTGGAGCACGATTCTTCTTCATTGGTTCCGGATGTAGAAGCTTATTCTCATTCTGGTATCAATGACCACTCCCTCTCAATTCTTAAGATGGATGTTTTTTCAATTTCATCCTTGGATGTTGAGCACCTCTCAATCTCTGAATCCTCAAGTTCTTGAGCCAAAGAGTCTCCTTCTTTGACTTTGTCTTTACTTTGCATTGAGGTTTAATCTTCATAGAGCTTAGCCAACTTGCTTCATAGCTCACTTGTATCTTTGTAATCTCCTAATTACACAAAATATTGTTAGGCAAAATATTTACCCTTTGTTTGGATGGAGTGAGGGAAGGTTCATTAACGGAAGGGAAAGGGAAGAGAAGGAAAGGAAAGAGAAGGGAAGTATTTATGTTCCCCTTGTTTGGGAGGGAGTGAAGGTTCATTAACGTAACATGTGTTATCTTGTTTGGG
>JBBUKS010032377.1:0-11017 GCA_038050645.1 Hedychium gardnerianum | reverse complement strand
ACGCTTTAATTGGAGATCTTCGACCCCGGATTAGGGGAGAGTTCGGCACTTTAATGGACATCCTCGACCTCGGATAAGGGGAGAGTTCAGCACTTTAATCGTAGATCCTTGACCCCGAATCAGGGAGAGCTCGACATTTTAATCGGAGATCCTCGACCCTGGATCAAGGGGGAGCTTGACACTTTAATTAGAGATCCTCGACCCTGGATCAACGACCATCAAGAGGAACTTCTTTTGTTGGGGCCTGATTGGAAAGGGTCTCACTATGTCTATTCCCCATTGGTCAAAGGGATATGAGATGACCGATGTCTTTAGTGGCTCGGTCAGGTGATGTGACAAGTTTTGATATTTCTGACATGAAATGTAGCCAACCACGAATTTTGTCGTGTCGAATTGTAGGGTTAACCAAAAATATCCGGCTAATAGGACCTTTTTGGCGAGTTCCCGACCTCTCACGTGATTCCTGCATATGCCTTCATGAATTTTCCTCATAACATAGTCGATATCGTTAGGGCGAAGACACTTCAAAAGCGGTCAAGAGAAGCCTCGCTTGTATAAGAGATCGCTTTTCAAGGTGAACTGAGATGTGCGTCTTCTCAGAAGCCTGGCTTGCTCGGCTTCCGGAGGCAATGTCCAGAGCCGGAGGTAGGAGATAAAAGATGTCCTCTAGTCAATCACAATATCTTCATCATGCACGCTCTCAATCTGCAAGATGAACAAGTTCTAAGAAATGGGTTCATCTATGGTCCATGTGGCCAAGGAGCTAGCCATTTTGGTTAGTTCGTCTGCTTTTAGATTGTCCGCTCAAGGTATCTTTTGAATAATCACTTCTTGGAAATCTAATTTCAGCCGATCAAAAATCTCAGCGCATTTCTTCAGTTGCTCATTCTTTATTTCAAAACTCTCATTTATCTGTCGAGCGATCAATTGGGAATCTGAGTGAAGGATAACCCGAGTGGCTCTCACCCATTTGGCCGCTTGCAGACCGGCCAACAAAGCTTCATATTCGGCCTTGTTGTTGGAGGCTCGAAAATTGAGCCATATAGATAATTGGAGTATGTCCTCTCATGGAGTGATTAGCAAAACTCTCATACCACTGCCTTGATGGTTAGCCGAGCCGTCCACGTAAATTTTTTAGGTTCCTTCTGAATCCGAACTTGATGTCTTTGTCATGAAATCCGCCAAGGCATGGGCCTTGATAGTCGTTATGGGCTGGTACTGGATGTCGTACTCGCTCAGCTCGGTCCTCAACTTTATCAATCTTCCCAAGGCCTCGAGGTTTGTCAAAACACGACCTAGCGTGCTATTCGTTTGGACGATGATCGAGTGGGAGAGAAAATAGGGTCTCAGCCAGCGAGTTATCAGAGTTAACTCCAGTGCTAATTTCTCCAAAGGGGTGTATTTTCATTCTGCATCTTTGAGTAGGTGGCTGGTGAAATAAATGGGATATTGTATATTACCTTCTTCTCATAATAGTGCTGACCCAATCGCTTCTTCATCCACGGACAGATACAGCCACAGCCATTCACCTGTTATTGGCTTGGAGAGGAGTAGAAGTTGGGATAGATACTCCTTGAGCTTCGTAAAGACTTGGTCACAACTTTAATCTCACTCAAACTTGGAGGTCTTGCATAAGACCTTGAAGAATGAAAGATTCCGGTCTGTCGATCGGGCTATGAATCGGGAGAGAGTCGTAATACGGCCGACCAGCCTTTGTGCTTCCTTGAGATTGCGAGGGGCATGTCTTGCAGCGCTTGAACTTTCTCCGGATTAGCTTTAATTCCCCGTTCGATGACTACATAGCCAAGGAAGCGACCACTCTTGACGCCAAAGAGGCATTTGCTGGAGTTCAGTTTGAGTCCATATTACCTTACCGTTCTACAAGTTTCTTCAACGTTGGAGATGAGATCTTCCGCTCGGCTGATTTTGATCAGGATATTATCGACATAAACTTTGACATTCCTCCTGATCTGGTGCTTAAACACTCGATCCATCAATCATTGGTATGTGTCTCCTGCGTTCTTTAGTCTGAACGACATGACAGTATAACAAAAAGTTACACTTGAAGTGACGAAACTAACCTTTTCTTGATCATTCAGGGCCAGGGGAATCTGATGATAATCTTAATAGGTATCTAGCATGCATATGAACTCGCACCGAGAGGTCGAGTCCACTAGCTGATCGATCCATGGCAAAGGGTAACAGTCTTTTGGGCAGACCCTGTTTAGATCTCTGAAATCTACACATACCAGCCATTTGCCGCTAGATTTTGGCACCAAAACAATGTTGGCCTGCCATATCAGGAACTACACTTCCCGAATATTACCCGCCTCGAAGAGCTTAGCCACTTCTGCATTATTTGATCCTGACTTGACCCGAAGTGTCTTTTCTTCTGCTTGACCGCCCGTGCCTCAGGGAGGACATTGAGTTTGTGCACCATTATGGTGGGTGATACACATGTGACTTCTTTTACCAACCAGACAAAGTCATCATAATTATTAGTCAAACAGGCAACCAATCGCTCCTTCAGCTTTGAAGGTAGATCGGATGCGATGCGGGCCGTGCCATTATTCCGCTCGGGTGAATTTGGATTTCTTCTTTACCCTCTTCCGATCAAGCTTCACGCTCACCTTATACTATGTTGACTTGGGGTTCAACCGCCCACAGACTCTTCTCGAGTCAAACCAGATGATATCGACATAACACCTTCAAGCGGATGATTGATCATCTTTGACTTCCCCTATCACCTCCCGATGGGGAATTTCATTTTCTGATGATACGTGGAGACCACAGCTTGGAAAGTGATTAACACCGGTCTTCCAAGAATAATGTTATAAACGGACTCCATGTCCACCACCAGAAAAGGGGTTCATCTGGTTCTCTCTTGGGACTCCTTGCCCAAGGTCAACGATAAGGTGATCTATCCGAGCGGCTGAACTTGATGTCCTGTGACTCGAACAAAGGAGTGGCTATGGGCTGGAGTTCTTCATCGTCAACTTGCATCTGATCTCAAGCTTTCTTGAAGATTACGTTGACAGAGTTGGTATCTACAAAAACCCACCTTACATCGTAGTTGACTATTAAAGCCTGGATCACCAATACATACTCATGAGGTGCCTCAACTCCTTCGAGGTCCTAAGGTATGAAACTTATTAAAGGACCTCTTCATTGGCTGGTGCTAACATCATAATTGTTTAATCGGCAGTTGTGGACCTTGCGGGCCCTATGGGAATCCCCATCCATGGGCCCCCCGGATATTATGCTGATAGTTCCTCGCACGGGGGCTTTTCCCTTATCTTTTACTCGGTCGAACTCTTATCGAAGTGGGGACTTTCGGAGCTCTTTAGTAGGCGTTCAGACTCTCTTCTCCGACCGATGGTAGTCATCTTGGGTTCGTCCGGGAGTACATCTACGATCTGGTGAATGCTGCTTGATGTCCTTATTCTGGTCGGGAGAATGACGTTCAACAGTCTGGTTCTGATTTAGAGAGATCTGTTCAGGAGATGACCTTCCTTTATTATATTGATAACAATCTTTTGTTGCATGACTTCCGCTCTGATGATAAGTACAGAAACGACTCATCATCTTGGAGAACCACCTTTTGCACCCTGGGGCACGGAAGGCCTCTACTGTGTGCACGACCGCGTCTCCTCCCTGAGCTATCAGGCGATGCTAGCCCGATAGGGAGTCTTTATGTCTTAATGGTGGCGATGGTGCCTTTCGCTCAGGGTGAGCTTCGGGCACGATGACATTCGTCTCCTTTCTCTTAGAGAGTTGGGATTTCTCCACGTTGATGTACTTGAATGCTCGGCTTTTCAAGCTATCAAAATCAAGCGGAGGCTTCTTTACTAATGATCTGAAGAAGTCCCCCTCTAGCATCCCTTATGAGAATGAACTCACTAAGATCTCAGGGGTGGTCAATGGGACGTCCAAGGTCACCCGATTGAATCGCTGAAAGTAATCCCTCAGGGATTCTTTGGGCTTTTGCTTCAAAGAAAATAAGTCCATCGTAGTCTTGAGATACCTTTTGTTGCTGGCAAAATGGTGTACGAATGTTATCTTGAATTCCCCGAATGAATGAATGTAAGAGGGCGGGAGTTGGTTGAACCATCTCCGTGTCGGGCCTAAGAGGGTAATTAGGAAGACCCGACATTTAACTCCTTCCGTATACTGGTGTAGCATAAACGCGTTCTCGAATAAGCATAAATGATCCTCGAGATCCGCCGACCCGTTGTATTCACTGATATATGATGGTCGGAAATGCTTGGGAATAGATCTTCCAGAATATTCACCGAGAAGGGGAGGTCATTGGGTTCCCCCGACCGTCGGGAATCACTCCCTTACCCTTCTCGATCTCTTGAACTTTGGCCCTCCTGGTCGAGGATTCCTCGGACTGCTCTGGTCTAAGCGATACCCCGATCGCGGCTCTGAATAAAGTTGGTGGTATTTCAATCAGGTGCATTGAGTTTTGATGAGGTGTCATCGTCGCTTCACCCAACCCTCCGTGGATCCTTGGAGGAGTCACGGGGTGTTGTGGATGTCATAGGGTCTGCAACTGCTACTATCACATCTCTTGTTGCTGTTACAATGCTCCTTGTACCGTCGTAGCTACTATTTTATCGAGGTCGCTTTGAAACATGGTGATAACCGATCTTCTGGTGTCGTCCATCGCGGTTTCCAGTTTAGGACTTGATGTTCCCATAGAGGGCGTCAATTTGTTCCTGCGCTGGACTCCTTGACAGATGAACCATCGATGAGCAGGATGACTAGCTAACCAGGAGAAAAATTTCAAAAAGAGCTTTGCCGACCATGGAGAGAAAAAGAGAGTCAGAGGGTTAGAGGGAAGGCCGGGAGGATGCCCGACGCAACCACTTCGACGCTCAAGTCAATGATCGGAAAGGAAAGAGTCGATAGACAATGAAACAGTAGTGGAATGTTTTTGCATACCTCTTATCTGTATGAGTAGACTTACTTATATATCTTCTAGAGAGAGGAAATCTTTTCATTAATGAAGCATGTTGCCCCAGTAAGTGGTATCTGCAACGGTAAGGGAGGTATTCGTACTGTCAGAACATCTTAACCATACTATCATCATTCCTTGGACGTTCAGTATTTATTACTGATAGGTCTATGTTACGCCAAGCTTATAGCCCTATCAATCTTAATGAGAGTAGTAACTAGGGGCTTATCCGAGCGAGAGATTTGTGGTCGATAGGTTGATTCTAGCCGGTCATAGTATGATGCGTTCCGATCGAGAGATCTCTCTGAGCGAGTTTCTCCATGCCTTTGATTAGGTTTAAGGATTTCTCCGATCGGGTAGAGGCATCCTAGGTGTTCTTGCGATAGGTTGCATTAGCTCGCTCGGGGATCTGTTGGCTCTTTGTCTCTACTCGGTCAGAGGGTGATGCGTTCCGAACGGAAGATATCAAATTCATCTGAACAGATTCCACATAGATTATTGACTGTTGATTGTCTAACTTTTGTCCCAACGCTTGACCAATGACTCCCACGTGAAATCTCTGTTAATATTAGCCCTAAAAGTCAATTATGAGATGATTGACAAGAGATTTTTTGTATCATACTTCATTAATAAAAAGATAAAGTTTATGATTATTATATTTACTTCAGATCAGTGTCAAATGAACAAATATAATAATGTTCTATAGTAGTAGGTTCTAGTATATAGCATATTAATTGGTTGAATTGATAGTGGAAGGTTGTAGATATATATAAAGCACTACTCTTAACTATTCCTAGTTAAACATTAATATACAAAAGCAATATTAATACGTTGAGACTAGCACATAGGTCAGTTGATGACTTAATCTCACAAGTCATGGATATAAGATATCAAGTTGATACATTAGTATATATTAGAGAATATGTACTGAATTGACTCGCTATGAGAATGTTTCATGGATCGTTATATGAGTGTCATAAACATTCTCATAATGATTATTAGTATAAATAATTCTTAGACTTGAAGTCACTACGGTTTCCTACATAAGGAGTTGTATATTTTAGTATCGACAAACGTCACCTTTAACAAGGTGGACTATAAAGTCGATCACTGGGTATGCAATAAGTTATGGGAAGGGATGTGAGTGATGTAAATGAGATCTATCCCTTCTATATGATGGAAGTGATATTTGTGAGCCCCTTGATTAAGTAAGACACAAGAATGCATAATCATGCTCAAATAAGTCAATATGAGATGTTGAGCTCATTTGATTGAGTGAGTCTACTTAGAGATCAAGAAACATAAAGATTGATAAGAGGATGACACGGTCTATGCCTTATGGATTAATCTAGATATTGAGGATAGAAAAATTGAGTTATACAAGATAATAGACACAAAAAGGTTAAGTCGGATCTCGACATTCTCGTCACTTGAGTAGCAATGATGCATTGCTAGATGTCACTCATTGCCTATGTATCTAAAATGATTTTAGAGACATTGCCAATGTTACGAGAACCTATTGGGTCACACACATAGAGAACATGTTGATTTGGAGATAAGTTTATTTTAGTTTAACTAAAATACTATGGACATTAAGATTAATGGGTTGATCCAAAGATCCGAATTAGGTTATTGGGTTAATCTAATAACCTAAACTTCACTCCATTAATGGAGATTAATGGAGCATTAATGAAGTAAGTTCAAAAGACAAACTTATGATATTTCATGGATGAATACCAAAAGTCATTAATGAAATTGTTCTTCTTCTTCTTGTCTTGGCCGACCACCATCTAGAAGTTCTTTACTAGCACGACGAAGTTGGTGCTTATCAGAATCTTAGTTCATGCGATGAACGAAGGATGTGTTTGTGTGGATACCAAAGAGGCGTGGCCACTATGATTGTGCTGAGATCTACCAAAGTAAAGTTGCTGCTGGGATTGTACCATTCACGCAACAAAAGTGGCAACTCGACTAAATGAAGTATACTGTATTCGCTTGGATCTCTAGAGGGATTGAATTTTCTGCTGCGTTTATTTATTGTTTTTCGCAAAAGATCCTTACATAGACTTGATTCACCTAGCACCCAGCTAGGAATTTCCTCGCTTAGTTCTCAACCAAGATTTTAGCTGCTTAGCTTCACTCACTAGGACTTTTCATTCACCTAGCTCTTAGCTAGGAATTTCACTGCATAGTTCACAACCAAGACTTTATTTGTCTAACTTCATTTACTAGGACTTTTCACTGATCAAGTTCCATACACCTTGTACACTCGACACCAAATCATTAGATTTTCATCAAATCTAACTTTAACCTTAGTCATATATCAAAACCTTAGTTTAAAATGTTGTGCTCTCAGCACCAACAATCTTCTCCTTTTTGATAGTATGAAAATTAGGTTGAAATTAGAAAAATAATCACGAATAAACAAGAGTTGTATATATTCAATGTATGATAAAGAAATAAATATTAGTGTAATCGTATAAGAATATATTAAATTTTAACTCCCCCTTAATCATAATTTTTTGGAAGTTATACTTTTTGAGAAACATTTAAAATATTTTCAAACCCTTTTTCTTCTTTTCTCTCTCCCTTTTTCATATATCAAAATAAATGGGTTAAATAGGAAGAGAAAAACAGTAACTAAAATGAATTAACTAAAACAATAACTGAAACAGTAATTTGTATTGAAATGAATTAACTAATAGTTATTCAAAAAAATAAACTACAATCCAAGTTTATTCAAATAAGAAAGCAAATAAACTTAACATCTAAGTAAGAATGAATCTAGATAGCTAAGGAAGGAGGCTTCTGACTTCCTTGGATTATATCCTGCGTTCCTGAATCTGGATCTCCAATTACTAATTTGTACGAAGAACATCTTCCTCAAGATGTGCAACTCTGTCTTCGAAAGTCAAGGATGTGGAAGGTGTTGTAGGTACTGTGGGTACAAATGTCTGGTCAATGTCGACATCGATTATATCTGGAATATTGGCTGAGGTATCGTCAACTATCGAGTATGGAGGTTCCTCCCTTCCGTCTTTCCAAACTAGGATGTTTTGTTGCAATAAACAAGTTTAGATAAGTCATAGTGAGAAATAATATCAAGAATTTCGGAGCAATGATCTGAAAAGAATTGACGACTAAGATATTTAGGGAGTAAGAGGATGTAGGTGATTTGTTCATACTTACTCCTAAGGTCTTCAGAGGGAAATCTTGAATCAATGGGAGAGTGTGTTGAGAAGTTATCCTCAGTAGACCTACTTCTAGATCTAGACATGATGATTTGAACTTGAACTTGAGATGAGGTGTCAAAAATGAGCTTGGGATCGGTAGAGATTTGAGGTTTGAGAAGAGAAATAGGTCTTTCGGGCGAACGAGGGGGGAGGGGGGGGGGGTAAGCGGTTGACTGAAATAAATTAATTTTTTTTATCAGAATTGATTAAATCTGTTGAAATTTTCTACGGGTCATTACCTGGTGCCTGTACACTGTCCTAAGTTCAATCAAAAAATATGTCAAAAATATTAGTTAACAAAAGTTAGAACATAGGATTTTGAAAGTATAAGTTTTGATATCAAAAATATAATTTTTGAAGAATCTTTTTTAAATGTCCAATTTGATTTTGAGCTTACTATCGATAGGATAGGAGCTCTTTAATTTGTTGGTCAAGTTAGGTAAGAAATTTTCCAGCTCCATTTTATGAAAATTAGGTTGAAAATAGATAAATTACTAACTGATCAATGTGAAAATTTTAAGCGCAGATTCATATTAATGCAAATATAAGCATTCAGAATCAAGGCTAAGTCCTAAGCATCTTACGTCTTTCTATATTTCACAAACATAAGCAAGTTAAATCTAAGGTGTTTGTGAGATGTTGATTGCCTAAATCTATAGGTGCATGCAATCTACGGTAGAGCCTAGGCTAAGTTCATTTAACATGAATCAATTATGATATTAATCACAAAAAGTCATAATATTAATTTTGAAAATTATATTTGAAAATAATAAATATGTAGACATGATTTGAATACTCCTAGTCTAACCGTTAAAGTAGCTCCCCCTAAGTTGGTGCTCTAATCGATTTCACTCTAGCAATTGGGTTGGCATATCAAACATTAACATTTATCACATATATATATTGTTTAGGTACCCAATAGAATTTATTTTCTAATTGGTTAATCAAGCATGATTTAGGAACACAAGCAAGTCTGTTTTAGTATCTCTTTTGACTAAGGTAAGATAGGAAACATGATGTTGATTCGAACTAAATACAAGTCTAGTCTTTTTGTATGCAGCTCGTCTGGATCCCAATATTATACCTAAATACTTAGACCCAGATGTGAACTTACTCAAGGTTGACTGTAACTTACTGACTTGGTCTTTCAAATCAGAATTCTCTTCCTCAAGCTTTGACACTTGAGTCGAGGTTCTGACATGATTAACCTGAGTCAATAAGTCTGAGTTAGGTCTTTCCTTAAGGTCTTTGACCTCCTTAAGTAAAGTCTTAACTTTAAAATTATATTTAGCCAAAGTTTTAGTCAAATAAGCCACAGTAGCATATTATTTTTCAAGTAAAGGATTAGTTACCTCGTAGACTCATTTGAGTCGTTGATTGGATCTGAATATGATGCTGAGTTGTAGTCTGACTTGGACTCTGAAGCTTCTTGAATCGCGATTAATGCTACAAGGTTGACTTGATCTGAGTCTGATTCAGATTCTGATAACTCATCCCAAGTTGCTTTTAGTGTCTTCTTCTTTCTTCTTCTTCTTCTTCTTCTTCTTCTTCTTCTTCTTCTTCTTCTTCTTCTTCTTCTTCTTCTTCTTCTGGTTCCCTTTCTCTCTCCTTCATAAGTGGACATTCAATTCATAAGTGGACATTCAATTTTGAAGTGTCCATTCTTTCTGCATTCATAACATCGTACGTTGGCTAGGTTTTTGTTGGAGATTTCTTTCTTTACGAATCTTCGTGTGAATTTCTTTCGTTGAATCATCCTTTTAACCAGATGTGCTACTTCGGAAGATATATCATACTCGTCAGTTGTTGATTCGGACTCACATTCTGATTCAGTCGCTTTTTTGGATTTGGATTTTATCTTTAATTTTCTTGCAATTAAAGTTATACCCTTCCTTTTTTATCAAGATTAGTCTGCTCATGTAATTTAAAATCACAAAAGAATTCATCTAGTTTAACGACGGAAAGATCTATGGATACACTATAGGCATTAACTATTGATGCCCATAAGGTGGTCCTCGGAAATGTTTTAAGTGCGTACCTGATCAAGTAGCGATTTCCAATTGCATGAATGTCGTTTAAAATTTCTTTAAAGCGGCTGTGAAACTTACTTACTGTTTCATCTTCTTTCATTTAGATGTTTTGGAGCTGGCTTAATAGTAAGTTATTTTTAGCACTTCGTGAATCGAGTTTTCATGTAACTTAATCAGTTTTTCCCAAAGTTATTTAGCATTACTAAAAGGGCCGACTTTGGTTAGTTGTTTTTGTGTTAGTTCACACTACAATGTAGTTGTGGCTCTAACATTGGCTTGAGCCTTCTTTTTGTTTTCGTTGTCCAATTGCAGTAAGGGACTGACTGTTTATCATCATTTGTAAGTAGTTCAAAGTCTTGCTTTACTACAGATTCATGAGGTAGTATTTCATCCTGTTTTTCTAATAGGTAAAATTGTTGTTATTGAAAAGCGACGGGCGGGTTGTGCTGAAGCCTTCCTGCAAAGATATTTCTGAAACAGATATTTTGTTTAAGTTGTATTAAGGTCTAGGATAGGATATAAGTTTGGTTTGGGTTTGGTTGTAATTAGGGCTCGAATTTGTCTTGGGCTTGGCTCGGATTATTATTTGATTTGTTTTGTTTATTCCGTCTCAAGCACAAAGTTCACCCTGTGTTAGATTTAGGCCTTGCTTTGGGCTAATTAAGCAAAAGTTTCCTAAATTAGGTTCCAAGTAGTGGCGAGGCAGGAGTCTTCTTATTATTGTTGGTGCAATTTGCACTACAAGTCAAACCCTAAGGTTTTGATGTATGACCAAAGGTTAAAGTTAGACTGTT
>JBBUKS010032366.1:0-11018 GCA_038050645.1 Hedychium gardnerianum | reverse complement strand
TCAACTACTGTAGTATATTACAATTATCATATAAATTAATACCTTCTACGATCGACAACTTCGACATTGGTGGTATATAATAGGAATCCTTCTACGATCGACAACTTCGACACTGGTGGTACAGAATAGGAATCGATAGAAGATAGAGAAGAGGAGTAAGGAAAATCTTTGATCAACTTCCTGTCGCTTACAAACCACAACTTATTATTCTTCTTCTTCTTCTACTTCATTGAGAAAAATGAGGTCGCTTTTTCCTTAGCTTTCTTAAATCACTGCCTTATTCTTCTAGTTCTGCCTTCTCTTCCTTGGAGAAGGGGTAGCTCCTCAAGTACATATGCCGACAGGAGAAGGGGTAGCTCCTCAGGTACATCTGTCATAGCTTATTGTGGGAGGATTAAAATCATGATTGGAGATCATATATACTTTCTAGATACTCATCAACATTAGTGCTATTTTTAAAAAAATCAGCACAAACATAGTGTTGTTTTAAACAAACCAGCACCAACGTGGTGCTATTTTGAACAAACCAACACCAATGTGAAGCTGTTTTTGAACAAACTAGCACCAAACTGATATTATTTTTGAACAAATCAGCACCAAACTGGTGCTAATTTTGAACAAAACATCATCAACGTGGTGTTGTTTTGAACAAATCAACACTAATGTAATGCTATTTTGAACAAACCAACACCAATGTGGTGCTGTTTTGAACAAACCAACACCAACGTGGTCCTATTTTTGAACAAACCAGCACAAACGTGGTGTTATTTTGAACAATTCAGCACCAACGTGGTGTTGTTTTGAACAAACCAGCACTAATGTGATGCTATTTTTGAACAAACCAGCCTAAATTGGTGTTACTTTTGAACAAAACAACATCAACATGATGTTATTTTAAACAAATTAGCACTAACGTGGTGCTGTTTTGAATAAACCAACACCAAACTGATGTTGTTTTTGAACAAAACAGCATTAACGTGGTGCTATTTTGAACAAACCAGCACTAACACATGGTACTGTTTTTAAACAAACTAGCACCAAACTGGTGCTATTTTTGAACAAAACATCATCAAC
The DNA here is from genome assembly GCA_038050645.1 of Hedychium gardnerianum. Taxonomy (NCBI): domain Eukaryota; kingdom Viridiplantae; phylum Streptophyta; class Magnoliopsida; order Zingiberales; family Zingiberaceae; genus Hedychium; species Hedychium gardnerianum. The sequence continues at coordinate 9,944 of JBBUKS010032366.1, read as the reverse complement.
ATGATACTATTTTGAACAAACTAGCACCAACATGGTGCTGTTTTGAACAAACTAACACTAACGTAGTGTTATTTTTGAACAAACCAACACTAAACTGATACTATTTTTGAACGAAACAACATCAATGTGATGCTGTTTTGAATAAACTAGCAACAAACTGGTGTTATTTTTGAATAAAATATCATCAACATGGTATTGTTTTGAACAAATCAGCACCAACGTGATATTCTTTTGAACAAACCAGCACAAATGTGGTGCTGTTTTGAATAAACTAGCACCAACGTGGTGTTATTTTTGAACAAACCAGCACCAAACTGATGTTATTTTTGAAACATCATTAATGTGGTGCTATTTTGAGCAAACCAGCACCAACGTGGTGATATTTTGAACAAATTAGCACCAACGTGGTGCTGTGTTAAATAAACTAGCACCAAACTAGTACTGTTTTTAAACAAAACGACACCAACGTAGTGCTGTTTTGAATAAACCAGCACAACGTGGTGTAATTTTGAACAAACCAGCACCAAACTGGTGCTATTTTTGAACAAAACAATATTAACGTGGTGCTATTTTGAACAAATAAGCACTAACGTGGTGCTGTTTTGAACAAACTAGCACCAACGTGGTGCTGTTTTGAACAAACTAGCATCAACGTGGTGCTGTTTTGAATAAACTAGCACCAACGTGGTGCTGTTTTAAATAAACCAGCACAAACATAGTGCTATTTTTGAACAAATCAGCACTAATTGGTGTTGTTTTTGAACAAAACATCATCAACATGATGCTGTTTTGAATAAACCTGCACCAACGTAGTGCTGTTTTGAACAAATCAGTATCAACGTTGTGTTATTTTAAAAAAACCAGCACCAACGTAGTGCTATTTTTGAACAAACTAGAATCAAACTGATGTTGTTTTTGAACAAATCAGTACTAACATGGTGCTGCTTTGAACAAATCAACACCAAATTGATGTTGTTTTTTAACAAAATAGTATTAACGTGGTGTTGTTTTGAACAAACCAACACTAACGTGATGTTGTTTTGAACAAATCAGTACCAATGTGGTACTATTTTGAACAAACCAGCACTAATGTGGTGTTGCTTTTGAACAAACTAGCACCTAACTGGTACTGTTTTTGAAGAAAACAACATCAACGTGGTGCTATTTTGAATAAACCAACACCAATGTGGTACTATTTTGAACAAATCAGCACTAAACTAGTACTATTTTTGAAAAAAATAGCATTAACGTGGTGCTGTTTTAAACAAACCAACACCAAACTGGTGCTATTTTTTAATAAAATAACATTAACGTGGTGCTGTTTTGAACAAACCAGCACCAACGTGATGTTATTTTTGAACAAACCAACACCAAACTGGTACTATTTTTGAACAAAATAGCATTAATGAGATGTTGTTTTGAACGAACCAACACAAACGTGGTGATGTTTTGAATAAACCAACACCAAACTGGTATTATTTTTGAACAAAATAGCATTAACGTGGTGCTATTTTGAACAAACCAGCACCAACATGGTGTTGTTTTTAAATAATTTAGTACCAAACTGGTGCTGTTTTTAACAAAATATCATAAACGTGGTACTGTTTTGAACAAACCAGTACTAACGTGGTGCGATTTTTGAACAAATCAGGACCAAACTGGTGCTGTTTTTGAACAAAACAACATCAAAGTGATGCTGTTTTGAACAAACCAGTACCAACGTGGTGTTGTTTTGAACAAATCAGCACTAACGTACAAAACAACACTAACGTGGTGATATTTTGAAAAAAATTGCACTAACGTTTCATTAATCTCAGAATCATTATAACAGAAATAAAAGGATTGAAGTTCAACTATAAATTATATTATAGAGGAATAAAACTTATAGCAGAAATAGAAGGATTGCCAATTTTTACAATTAAATATGGTCAAGGGAGCTGTGACGGCGAGGAAGGGAATGAGCGACGAGAGCGAGGGATCTCCGGAGAGATGGCGTGGGAACGAGCGGTAGCAGCCAGGGATGCAGGGAGAGACGGCGGCGATGGCGGCGGCGACGACGACGACGACGACGACGATGATGGATTTAGAGTTTAGGAAACCAGAGGGAAGAGAGGATTTAGGGAACTAGGGGAAAGAGAGGAGAGGAGGCGAGATTTGAAGTTTTTTGGAAAAAAATATGAAGAATCAGGGCCAAAAAAAGCCCGCACGAAGAAGAGAGAAGGAAGAGACGGATTAAAAAACTCTGATTTTGGCCACATCAGATGCCCACATAAGCTGTCTCTCATGGTCATCCATATAAGGATGTGTAGTCTATCAAAACTATATATATATATATACTTTTACCAATTTAATTTTCAATATTATTTGTTTTTGGTCTTTAGTTGATCGTTTGAGTTGAAAAGTTTGCTGATTTTGATTTTGGCTCAATTATAAATTAGATAATTTTGTTTTAAACTTCTCATTTCAACTTATCTTTGTTCACATTTAACTAGACTAATAATAATAATGTAAAATAGAATATTTTTTTTCAAAATTATTTGTTTTTTATCTTTGTTTTTGTTGATTTTTATGCAAAATGATCTAAAGATTTTTTTTTTCCATTTTCGTTAAAATTTCTATTTTCTCTATTAAGATTATTTTCGTCTTTTGCATCTTAGGGTTTTGAGTCTATTTAACCTTTACTTAGTTGATGTTAGAAAAGTTTTTGGATAAATAATATTTTCAGCCATACTGTTTATTTTTCTTTTACCTATTTCCTAGCATTCTTCCGAATCAACAGGTTTTAAAAGATTATTTCCTGCGTTCGCAGTCTAATCAAAGAAATTAATACTGCCCGTAGGATAATCACTATCCCGTCCGATGTCAGTTGGTATCAAACTGATGTAGGATGATATGAAGATTTCTTCCTTTTTTGTTAAAATTTCTTTTTTCTCTATTAGGTTTATTTTCATCTTTTGCATCTTTGGGTTTTAAGTTTATTTAAATCTTTACTTAGTTGATGTTAGAGAAGTTTCTGGATAAATAATATTTTAGATCATGCCATTTATTTTCCTTTTACATATTTCCTAGTATTCTTCTAAATCAACAAATTTTAGAAGATTATTTTCGATATTCGTAGTTGAATCAATGGAATGGAATCAATACTGCCCGCAGGATAATCGCTATCCCGCTCGATGTTAGTTTGTATTAAAGCTTATCAGATCTGATGGATGGTCGTCGTGATCGTTGTTGTGACAGGTAGGTTTCGATTGAGGAAGCCTCGCATCGTAATCGTAGCACCCAAGACAAGATACTTGAAGATTTATAAAGATAAGTCGCAGAATTATCTCAGCGTCTGGTTGTGCGAGATCTTGAAGGTTGTAAGTTCCCTTTTCTTAATTCTAATTCTACTTTTGAAAGCCCCCATCACAATCACAAAAGTCATGGTCGATCGGAATGGTACAAAGATAACGGGTTTCCAATTGATCTTCCTGAGTTTTTCGGTATGTTATAGACTGAGAAATTCATTGATTAACTTAATGAAGTGGTGAAATTTTTTTATTATGAGGAAGTGTCTGATTGTGTGAAAGTAAAGATGGTTGCCATTAAACTCAAGGGTCGAGCATCGGCGTGGTGGGAGCAATTGTGACGCTCACGAGATAAACAAGGCAAAACCAAGAAGAAGAAGAAGAAGATGAAGAGTCACATTCTTCCTTTCGGCTATACTCAAACTGTGTTTCTACAACTTTAGGCGTTGAGGCAAGGTGCGAGATCAGTCGATGATTATACGGAGAAAGACACCGAAGGTAGTGGCGAGGAAGACGATGAATCATTTATTGAGGATGACGAAGACAATACTGATTTGGAGGAGGTGAAGTTCATCAAACTTCTCATCTTGACATAGATCATGATGAGCATGAGATGGATGATAACAAATTTGATGAGAATGTCTTGGAAGAAATGACAATGAAAAATCCAGATTGGAAAGTGGTGAGTTTGTTGAGCCTATTGTTAATACTTTTAGACAAGATATGGATCTTAGCGAGGTACATATTATAATGAATGAAGATGAATTGTCTTCTCGTGGAGCTTTAACATATGATTTCTCTAACTATGAGGTTGAAGCAACTAATGAATGATCTATCACTATTCAAGAATCTATCATTGGATCTATAGACCCTCTTCTTGAGGGGGAATTGAGCTCACAAGCAGAGAATTCTATGTTATCTGGAAAGCCACAACACCCTAACAATGCTATTGTAGAAGAGTTTTTTGATTTTGACAAGCATAAGAAAGGGGAAAATACAATCAATCAAGGTAATCTATTTGAACTAGTTCCGATTCAAAAGGAGTCATAAACAATAAATTACTCATAACAACCTATGAATTCTTTGATTACTAATAATTGGCATGACCAAAATGAAGCTGTAGTAAGTACAATTCTGGTAGCACCCAATCAAGCCAATGCCATCAGTAATCTAAAGGGTTCTAAACAAGTAACAAATATGCAAAAATCCCAATCCCAACATGCACTTTCAAAGTCTGAATATGAGAAACCTAATGTTGTTGAAGATACGATTGTGAAGGAGTCCAAATTGAGCAGATACATGGAGAAGGCAATAGATGGAGAAGCTAAGATCATTTTCTAGTTCCATCATCCAAATGTGGTGGTTTTTTATGGAGTTGTTAAAGAAGAACTAGCAGAAGTGCAACAACTACTAGGAGATTTTGTCGAATTGATGCTAGAGGATCTTCCTCTTGGGCTACCTCTGATGACACTACTTTAAACTTGAGGACGAGTTTTTTTTCAACCCAGGGTGACTAATGTAGGATGATTCGAAGATTTTTTCCTTTTTCATTAAAATTTCTTTTTTCTCTATTAAGGTTTTGAATCAATTTAAACCTTTGCTAAGTTGATGTTAAAGAAGTTTTGGGATAAATAATATTTTAGGCTGTGTCATTTAGGTGAGTCAACGAAGGACAACTGTTGTGGAGAATGTTGCATGTGACAAGTTGGTGAAGGGGATCACAAAGTGCCTACAAAAATTCAGCAAAAGGTTAGAATGGGTGCCGAGGTTGGACTCAATGTGACTACTCTGACTCTCAAGTTATCACAGGGGCTCGGAAAAGGTGGAAAAATAGTATAGTAGTAGAAGAGTTTGGAAAATGGCTGTGTGCACATACCTGCACCCACGAGAGTGGGCGACCTTTTATAGGGCTTCCCCTTACCCCTATGTTACCCACGTCTTTCGGGAGGAACAACTATGTTACCCACGCCCCTTGGGAGAAATAGCCAACGTTGCTCACGTCCTCTGAGAGAAACAACTACGTTATTTGTGCCCTCCAGGTGTAATGATCCCACGAGCAACGTAGGATGTAGATCCTAGCCAAGAGCAATGATGCTGAGTTTGGTAACATAGCTGATCGGCTAAGGTTGACTCGGGGAGTCCCCATGGTCGAGTTGAGGAGTTAGATAGCTGGGTTGGAGGAGTCGGGTGGACTGAGTTGAGGAGTCAGATAGTTAGGCTGGAGTAGTCGGGTGGACCGAGTTGAGGAGTCGGATAGCCGGGCTGGAGGAGTTGGGTAGACTGAGTTGAGGAGTCGAATAGCCAGGTTGGAGGAGTCGGGTGGACCAAGTTGAGGAGTTAGATACCTGGGCTGAAGGAGTCAGGGAAGACCCAACCAAGGATCTATCTTGACCCTAATCGATCTCTTTGATGGACACCTCATCTTGACCTTTGACCGAACATCTTGATTGTTGACCATGCCATGTCACTTTTGGATCCCCATATCCCCTATATCACAAGCCTCTCCCAAGTCTAGTTGAAAGAGGTCCAAGTCTGACTAATTAAACTGTTGTGTTTTAGGCCGAACTTCCCGCTTGGAATTTAGGGCTGACATGGCCAAGTAACCTTACCACCGTACTGTTGTATGCCTCGGGAATCTACGAGTCAAGCATCATTAATGTGGACGATATGCGTGATGGCGTATCCAGGTGATGATTGGCGCGTCTTGTATGGCCATTCATGCTAACGAGTCAAGGGCCGCCACATGGCGGGGACATGCCAGGAGATCAGCTCAAGGTGACTGTTGAGATTTTGTGGATTTGGGTGCGTGATCCAACGACCCAAGGCAGTAGCGTGCCTTTTTATCTCCGAGATCTGATGACCGAGATTTGCAGGCTCGGGCTTTATTAGGTTTGATGAGCGGAGAATGTCGCCGCACTCTTTGTTGTCTTCTCTAAGCTCCATCAACAATAATATTCTGCAACATCACGAACCTCCTTTTCATTGTAAGTTTCACCGTCCCCCTGCATTCCATCCTTTAGCATTTCTTTCTTCTCTATTCTCCTCAATCTTCTAGTTTGTCAATGGAGATGGAAAGCATTTCCACACTTTGGTACACCTCCATTATCTCAGATTTTAATGGAGGGGACTTGGAACAACTACTATTGCAATATGAAATTCTTGCTGATTAACGATTAGTAATTCCTAATGTCCTTGACTGACCCTCTCTGTCACCTGCCGATTTTGTCACCTTCTTTATGTTTGATCGAGAAAGTACTAGAGGGAGGGGGGATGAATAGAGCGCTTCGTACGCGTTCAGAAAACACTCGAAAGACAGAGTCGGGCAGTGGAATATTAAAAGCAGAGACACGCTAGTTTTACTTGTGTTCGCATCCTCGTGGCTACTACTCTAAGGCCCGCAGTCACTTTGACTGCTTTCGATGGGCAATTACTATTAACCTTCTAAAGGTTTATTTCTTTTTGCAAAGATAGAATTCGGTAACAATCTTATCGACCACAATTCGTATGAAAAGAAACGACTGATATAAGAATAGACACAACTAAGAAGGCGTTACTAAAATGCTAGGCTTGCTTGAGCTCGTAGCAGCGTCGTGGTGTTGTTGTGTAATTGTAGCTCGAGCATAGGGAAGAAGTGCAAATTTTCGAAGTCAGGAACGCGTAGAATTACTCTTGGAATTGATGATCTGAGACTCTATTCGAGACCTCCTTTTATAGTTGATTTCGGGCGCTTGGATCGGCTTAAAACACCTCCAGCGATACCTATCCGATCAAACTCCGTCGGCTCTAGGGCGCTTGGATTCCTTCCGGGCGCTTGGACTACTGATGTCGCATCCTCTAACCGAAGCTTTATCTTGCCTCGTCCGCTTCGTGTTTATCCCATCCACAGTGCCTGGATCCCTTCCGAGCACTTGGATGCTAACGTGCAACGCCCAATCAGGGCATGCCACCTCATCTGAGCGCAGGTTGGATTTTGAGTCCTCGGACACTTGGATCTACTCAGGGCCCCCAAACCTTCGGTTGCCTGGATCCTTTCCGGGCGCCTGGAGTCTCCTTGTTTCCGACCAACTCCCATTTTTAGCTTCCTACATCACTATCAGCACAGACAAATATTATGATTGACAACTTTCCAACTATCTGGTCTCAACTTTAGGTTTCCCGTGAAACCTTAGATTGGACCAACGTCTACTTCTCTCTTTCCGAGAGTGCGTCCTCACCACTTCACTTAGGAGAGTTTAACTTATGCCAAACTTTCATCCACTCGACATGTTTGGATTTTTGCTCAGCTTGATCTTGACCCTCGAGACTTTTCGCTAGACCTCCGATCCTTAACCATCTAGACTTCTTGCCTAGTGTCCTCGAACCCCACGGCTTCCTTCCTAGTATCCTCGACCCCCAGGGCTTCCTGCCTTATGTCCTCGATTTATCAAGATTTCCTACCTAGTCCCTCTGACCAAGACTTCCTTGTATAATCCCTCCAACCAGGACTTCATTGCTTAGTCCCTCCAACTAGGACTTCCTTGCTTAGCCGCAACTAGGGATTTCCTATGAACTTGATTAGCACATTAGAATACCACATGACTTAACTTTGACCGCTAATATCAAAACTTAGGTTCAATCGTATGGTGCTTCTTGCACTAATAATCTTTTTTATTTTTTTTTATTTTTGGCAACATGGTTAAAGTTAAGTAAAATTATAATATAATTTTAGCGAAAGAAAAATAATACAAGTCCAATAGAAAGAAAATAATTTCAATTATTAGGTACTAAAACGGAAAACTTGAAGCGAAGACTCCACGATGCTAACACTTGGATTTTACTTGGTATCCACCTCCTTGAAGTGACTAATCCAAGGGTCCACTCCTCATACTCACAGCTCCTCTATGAATGCCTCATTCTCGAAAAATTTCCAGAGGCGGAGAAACCTCGTACAAACTTGAGCGCACAAGAACAAATAAGAAAACAAGAACACAAATGTAAATACAATCAAAAATGACTTTACAACAATGAACCTTGTGTTGTTTGTCTTTTCTTGCTTTGGATTACCTCTTGGTAGATGGAAATGCTACAACACTTTGCTCCAAGACTCCCCAAGAATTGGCATCTTCAAAAGCTCCATGAACCCCCTTTTCTAGGGTTGCCTTCGGGCTGATTTACGCATCTTAATCGATTGGCCTTACCCCCAATTGATTGCCACATCAGATTGACTATTCAAAACTTATAGAACGACTCTTTCTCATCTGTCCAATCGATTAGTGAGCCATACCAATCGATTGTTAGCTTCCAATCGATTCAGAAGCTTCTGTTCACTCGAGAAACCCAGTTCAATCAATTGCTTAGTCTCCAATTGATTACTCCAATCAATTCGGAGACCTTATGTTCACTTGAGAAAATCAACTCAATCGATTGCCCCAATCGATTCGAAGACCTTTTGTTCACTCATGAACTTGGCTAATCTATTACTCCAATCGATTAGCTTAGGCTGAATCGATTGGACCAATTGATTCCCCAATCCTCTATTCGCGAGAAAGCTTCTTCCAATCGATTGATAGGCTACGTAATCAATTGCACCAATCAATTGCCCAACCCTAAAACCTGGATTCCAGGTTTAAGGTTTACCAATCGATTAACACTTTTCCTTTAAGCCTGAATTATAGTCTTGCCTGGTATCTGGTTGACCTCAACCTATCAGGACTTTCTCTGCCCAACATCTAGTCATTCGTGACATGTTAGAACTTCTCGTTGCCCAATATCCAATCAACCTTGACCTATTGGGACTTCACCTAGTTTCTCAACTAGGTTTGCCTAGTTTCCAACTAGGTCTTCCACTGCCTAGTCCCGCTAGGACTTCAACTGCTTAATTCCCAACCAGGACTTCCATTACCTAGTTTCCAACTAGGTCTTCTATTGCCTAGCTCCACTAGAACTTTCACTCTTATGCCAAGTGTCTGATCCTCCTTGATCCACTCGGACTTTCCTTTGCCTAATCTCTAGTTAGGACTTTCCGTTGTCTAACCTCCAGTTAGGACTTTTCCTTGCCTAATTTTAGTTAGGACTTTCCATTGCCTATCCTCTAGTTAGGACTTTTACTTCCCTAACCTCCAGTTGGGACTTTCCCTTGCACAATCTCAGTTAGGACTTCCCCTTGTCTAACCTCAGTTAGGACTTTTCCAAGTCAAGTATCTGGTCGTCCCTTGACCTACTTGACTTCTCTCTAACATATTGTCAAATATTAAAACTCAAGCTCGAATCAATCTGAGCTTAGTCAACTTGGTCAACCTTGACCCGATGACGATTGCACCAACAATCTCCCCTTTTTTGATATTTGATAATATGTTTAAGTTAGACTAACTCATAAGCCCAGCTTCCTTCTTCTCATGCCAAAGCATGAATGAGAGTTTCCTAACTTAAACCCTACATTCTCCCCCTTTGGCACACATAGAAAATCTTTACTCAAGATTCATCCCTCTTTTCCTTCAAAATACCACAATGAAGGTTCTTTACCTTCTATTGTTTCCAATGCTCAACCTTGAACATACATCCATCATCCTCCTACAACTCCCCCCTTTTAAATCCAAATTATGCCTTTAAGATGGAAATCCCCCTCAAAATATGCTCCAACTTCTATCATTGCACCAATAATGATTCAACCTTGAATCT
>JBBUKS010032355.1:0-11018 GCA_038050645.1 Hedychium gardnerianum | reverse complement strand
GTCCCAAAACTCGGAAAAACCATCGAGTAAAAACAAAACACGAACTCCGAAATACGAAAACAGGCTTCGTAAAACTATGCTCTGATACCAAATAAATTGTCCGCCGTACAGGGGAGGTGTTGTCCGATTTTCGTCGGATAAATACCCTCCCGGGGCGTGACATATATATTGACTTAAAAAAATTTCGTTACAAAGTTACGACGAGATTTGGAACGAAAAATATTTTCGTCGCAAAATTTATGACGAATTTTGGGACAAAAAATATTTTCGTTCCTAATTTGTGACGATTTTATTAATTTTCATTGCAAAATTTTGCGACGCCGTTTTCGGGACGAAAATATTTTCGTCCCAAAATTCGTCGCAAATTTGTTTTGCGACGATTTTTTTTTTTTAAATTCGTCGCAAAATTCGTCGCAAAACTGCCATTTTTTATAGTGTGAGCTTGCAATGGTAGCAGGGTGACTGCAAGCTTGCAGACCTAGATAGTGAGTTGACCATGAGTTTATGGTCGCAGTAGACTGGCCATTGTTGATGCAATCAAATTTCAGGATTTTGAATAATATGTTTAAGAGATATTGATATGGGTGATCAAATATTTGATCATAATTGATTAAGTTAAGTGAAGAGTTCAAATAAAGTCAAAATTGACTTGAAGCTTAGAAGTGAGTAAGAAGTTCAAATAGAATCAGATACTTGGCAGGTTGGTGGAAAGACCTAGTAGGACTAGGTAGTAAAAGTCTTAGCGAAGCTAGGTAATGACAAAGTCCTAGTGAGTAAAAACTTTCTAATGAATGAAATTAGACAATGACAAAATCCAAGTGTGTGGAATCAGCTAGGAGCTGATTGCTTGACAAATAAGTTCAAGTGTATGGAATCAATTGAAAGCTGATTGATTGACAAAAAAAGTCCAAGTGTGTAGAATCGGTTGGGAGTTGTTTGCTTGACAAATAAGTCCAAGTGTGTGAAGTCAGCTGAGAGCTGATTACTTGGCAAAGAGTAAACCTAATAGATTAAGGTAAACCAAGTACTAGGTGTTTCTTGTTTTACTTGTTGTTTGCTCGTTTGTTTTGCAGGAAGCAAAGACTCAGGAGATCAGAGCCTGTTCAGGAGAACTGAATCAAGTTTGGAAGGGTAAACTGCTCCAGACGACCTGAGCTTCCGAGCGACTCGGTAGGAAATGTATCAGGTTTGCATGAGTCGATCATTAGATAAGTTTTGACTAAGCTTGGAGTGACCAGAGGGTGTTATGGTCGACTGGGAGGTCAAAATCTAATCTAAAAAAGGATCGAGTTTGCAGCCATATCAGCAGCATTTAGGTGATCGGAGGGCCTCCAGTCGATCGGAGAAGTGTCGATTGAGTTGTATAAAAAGGGAGTCGAGGCAGCGTCTCCACACAACTATTGCAAACATTCATCTTCGTGCTAGTGCTTAGAAAGTGATTTAAACTCCGCTCATGTGGTCTGAGAAGTGCTAGGAGAAGTATCGCGGCACTCAGGGTTTCAGATCCGATCCTATGGGTTTTATTTTACTTACATGCTTATTTCTTATACTATTACTCATATTCTTTCATTCATATTTGTGATTGAGCCTTACAAATTTGTAAGGGATTTCTTCACCTCCGGAAGTGTTTCGGAAAAGAGATATGCATAGTGAACTCGCGCTCAGTGCGTAGGCCTTATATGTACTAATCATAGGCTAGAAACCAAGTAAAAATCGGGTGTCTTTGTGTTTTTCTTTTATTGTCTTGATTAGCTTTATTCCGCTGCGCTATTAACAACTCTGATAGATAATAAAAGAACGAGGAAATAGATGAGTATGCTATTCACCCCCCTCTAGTGTCGAATAAGATCATATAATTTGATATCAGAGCCAATTTGCTCTTCATTGGACTAACCGTCTGAGGAGTAGCCTAGAGGTATATTTTATTTAAATTCCTTTTCTTTTATTTGTTTAACAAAAAGTGTAGAAACAATATGGAGTACGAAGGAATCTCGGTCGATGCTTCCACAAGCCACCACCTTATGAGACAAAATATTTTGAAGTTTGGAGGTTAGAAATGGAGAGTTTTGTACTAACTGAAGAGCTAGTGACTTCGACGGTTGGACGACATTGATGGTACCATCGACTAACTCAGAAAGAAATTGAAAGGTAACCAAGTTAATTGTAAACATTTTACCTAATAAGGTTTTATGTAGATTAGGCAAGTACAAAAATATTTATGAGCTTTGGACCGAATTAATCGAGCTTCACAAGGACCCGTCAAAGCTAGAAGATCAAGTTGAACTCAAGTTTGAGTCATCAATGGTCAAGGAGGAGATAATAGGTAATGATTTTCAAGTTAATTTAAAATTACACATAATTTGTTTTAAGTGTAGGGAAAGAGAGCACTATAAAAATAAGTGTCCTACTTATAAGGCTCGGTTTGCACAACCGGCGACAAAGGAAGAACCAATGTCAGGGATTGGGAAAAACAAGGACCATGTGGTGTGCTTCAAGTGCAAGGAGACGGGTCACTACAAGAATCAATGCCCACAGAGAATATCCAAGAATCTAGGGGGAGCGATCAAGATTAGTAAATTTATCGTTTTTGAATATCTAGTATTTACGATGCATGCTAATTATTGTTAACTAGTTTAGATCTTTCTAAAAAATTGGATATACATGATAACTCTACCTTAATTTGTTCTAACAATTCACCTCATTCAAATTTAATTAATCAAGATAACCTTTGAATTAATTAACTCAAATCTAATTAATAATTCAAATTTAAATTTGAAATTAATTAATGATAATAAGAATTTTTCAAAATCAGAAAAATATTCTTCAAAATTTAAATCAAGAAAAAAAAATTTAAAATTTAAAAATCCAAAAAAAAGTTTTCAAAACCTAAGATTTTCAACAATTAAATTTCAAATTTTAAAAATAAATAAATTAAAGTTTGAAATTTAAAAAAAAATCAGATTTCAAAAATTATAAAAATCAATTTTCAAGATCAAAAAATCAATTTTTGGTTCAAAATTCAAAAATAAATTTTTAAACTAAAAAATACAAGTTTTAGAACATTTAAAAAACAAAATGATATTTTATAAAATAAAATTGATAAATAAAAAAAGAAAATTCATAATTTATTTAAAACTCAAAGTTTTAACTTGGGTTACAAGTCTAAAAGAAATCAAGAACTTAAAATTCGTAAACTAAGTTACAATCAAGTACCATTTAATTATGCAACAATCAATAAAATCTCACTTGATTAAATCACAAACTTTAATAATTAAAATGTGTCAAAGTGGGTTGACACATTTGAGATTAATACGAAATATATCAAATCGAGAATTTGATATATACATAGAAACCAATATCTTAAGTACTTGATTGTTTTGACTTGACTTGATTGATGATATGCTCAAATTGTCATGCTCATGCATACTTTAATTAATTGTAATATGTCATGTCTCACTTGCCATACATTTTATCCATGCTTTTAATTGCTTATCTTAGAATGGATATAAGGTAAATATAGGACAAAGGATTTTAATTTTGACCAATGATATTGGAGAAAGTTGAGATGATAGTAGGCTAAGGAAGTTTTGTCGATGTATGTCTAGGCTGAATCATTCTACCTGGTGCAATTGACTTTGTAGATCTAGCTGAAGCTATCTCAGTCTAATTTAGGCTAGTTAGATCAAGACTTAGTATTAAGTCTCTTGGGTTGGATGTTTTAGAAATGCTTTATCTGAGACACGTGGTTACTTTAATAATGTTCATTTGTGACTCCTCATAACCTAGAAACTTATTCTGAAAACACTAGCTTGGTGGACCCAAAGCTAAGTTTGAATGTAACACAAAATCAAACTTCCTTAGATAAACAATTTGATTTATTCAAATTAAAATTAAAAAACTCATCTCACAAAACTTTAAGGCTAACGTGTTTATGTGTACTGAGACATATAGAATGGGTGAGATGTTAGGACAACTTAAATTGAAAAGGTTTTTGAAAAGGTTTTCAAAAATCTATAGGAATATTTAATCAAAAATATTTTCAAAATAGTAATTTACATAATGATGTTGAATGATATTTCATAGTTGATTGGGTATATATATATATATATATATTTTTTTAAAATCTATACATTTTTGAAATGATTGTTGTTGACCGACACTTAACTTTTAGATTTTTAGGTCAACCATAACACATACAAACCTCCAAGACACATAGGATGTCTTGTGGTTAATAAGGATATCCTAAGGGGATGTCAGGTTAAGGAGGAGACTCTCTTGAAAGACCAATTTTTAAAAGGAATCTTATTTCTTCAAAAATATTGATAATTTTTTTTTAAAAAAGAAAAGACTTATTTTTCAATTTTTTTAAAAATTTTCAAAGTTATTTACATGTTTCAAAATTACTTCTTCTTTGAAAATATGCTTCAAAATACTTTCAACTTATTTTTCAAAATTCCTCTTTTGTTGAAAAACACTTTTGAAAATTATTTTTCAATATTTCTTTTCAAAAGAATTTGAAAATATACTTACAAAATTTTCAAATCTTTTTACAAAAATATTTATCCAATTCATTTTGAAAACGCTACTTATGAAAATATTTTTTTTTGAAAATTTTCAAAATGACTTTGCAAAAACTATGGTCTTTCAAGATGGGTTAAGGGGATAACTTTTATCTATGGTTTACCAAACTCAACTATTGATACAACACCTAAGGCGATCCTTCAGAGTTTTACATCTCTTTTATGTGTGTCAAAGGGGGAGAAAAAGAGTGTTAATCCAAATTCTCTAACTTGGCACAAACCCTAAATGTTAGGTTAAGTAATTTAGCCTAACTTAAATATATTGTCAAACATCAAAAATGGGAAGATTGTTGATACAATCGAACTCTAAGGTTTTGATGGTTTGGTTTGAATAATATGTTTAAGAGATATTGGTCAAGGGTGACCAAATAACTTGATCATGATTAATCAAGTTACGTGAAGAGTCCAAGCAAAGTCAAGGTTGACTTGAAGCTTAGAAGTGAGTGAGAAGTCCAAGTTGGACTAGATACTTGGTAAGTTGGTGGAAAGACCTAGTGGGACTAGGCAGTGAAAGTCCTAGCGAAGCTAGACTGTGGCAAAGTCCTAGTGAGTGAAGCTAGGCAATGAAAATGTTCTAGTGAGTGAAGCTAGGCAGTAGAAAAGTCCTAGTGAGTGAAGCTAGCTAGGTAGTGAAAAAGTTCTAATGAGTGAAGCTAGACAATGACAATGTCCAAGTGTGTGGAATCAACTGAGACTTAATTGCTTGGAAAATAAGCCCAAGTGTGTGGAGTCAGCTGGGAGTTGATTGCTTGGCAAAGAGTGAACCTAGTAGGTTAAGATAAACCAAGTACTATATGTTGCTTGTTTTGCTTATTGTTTGCTTGTTTGTTTTTGTTGGAAATATCAGCTGGATGAAAACTTGGGAGATCGGATCTTGTTCAGGAGAACTGGATCAAGTTTGGAAGGGTAAACTACTCCAGGTGACCTTAGAAGTTTCCAGCCGACCCGAGCCTCTAGGCGACTCGAGAGCCTCCGGTCGACCCAAGAACCTCCCGGTGACCCAGTAGGAAATTTATCGGGTTCGTGCGAGTTGGTCCTCAGATAAGTTTTGGCTAAGCTCGAGGCCACTGGAAGGTGTTACGATCAACTGGGAGGTCAAAAACTGATCTAAAAGAGGATTGAGTTTGTAGCCACATCAGTCCAAGCGACCAGAGGGCCTCTAGTCAACCGGAGAAGTGTCGATCGAGTTGAATAAAAGGGTGGTCGAGACAACATCTTCCCACAACTCTTGTAAACATTCATTTTCATGCTAGTGCTCAGAAAGTGTTTCAAATTCCACTCGTGTGGTCCAAGAAGTGTCAGGAGGAGTGTCGCAGCACTCAGGGCTTCAGATCTGATCCTACGAGTTTTGTTTTACTTACATGCTTATTTCTTATGCCACTACTCATATTCTTTCTTTCATATTTATGATTTAGTCTTACAAATTTGTAAGAGATTTCTCCGTCTCCGTAAGTATTCTGGAAAGGAGATACACATAGTGGACTCGTGCTGAGTGCATAGGTGTAGGATGTACTAACCTTGAGGGTTGAGAACCAAGTAAAAATCAGGTGTTTTGTGTCTTTTTTTTAATTATCTTGATTAGTTTTATTCTGCTACGTTATTAACAACTTTGATAGATAAAAAAAATTGATGAAAAAACATGAATACGTTATTCACCCCTTTCCTTTTTGAACAAGATTCTACCGCTGTAAGCTCAGAAAGGCTCGGCCACAAGCTTCTGACAGGTCGTAGTCATAAGCTAGTGACTAGACCGTGGTTGCCAGCTTGTAGCCCAGCCATGGCCATGACTCTACCGCCAAGTTACTGCTAGCTCGCGAGCTCATTGTTTGAGTGTTGATTTGCCAAATTTGGCTGGGAAGAATCTTTCCTTAGATTTAGCTTAGAGGGAAATAAATAAAAATCATTTCGCCTATGGATGAAAAAATTAATCCACATGTCTTTTCAATTCAATTGTGCTATTCATTTTTTTTCCTTGTCCGTCCTTCAAGATAAACAAATGGTTACTGATCATGTGGCTTCTAGCACCTAGACACAAATCGCATGAGCACATGCGAGTAAATAAACCGGGTATAGTTTAACAAAATTGAACCAAATGTATGGTTCAGCATTTGGTTTGGCTCGGTCTAATTTTTACACAGTGAGCATGATTCTAGACCCTCATCCGTTGCATTTAGGATTCGATTAAAAACTGAATCGATTGAATTAAATAAATTAAAATTGAATAAATCAATTTTTTTCGAATCAATCAAACTGATCGATTTTTTTAACAAAAATCGAAGAAACTGAACAAATATAATATCAATTAATTCAATTTTCGATCGAATTAACCGAACTTCAAAAAAAAATCGATATTACCTGCTTGCAAGAGGTCGGTCGTTCCCACTGTGCTAAGAACTTCTCAGCCGACATTCCTTTGTGATGAACCCTAGAAAGCAAGCTAACATTCCTTCTAGCCGACTGACACAAATCCAGCAATCGTGTCCTAAGTATCCTTATAACGATCACTGCAATGTGTAAACGAAGAAATAACTCGAGTTATAAAACAAATGCTTCGATCGAAGAATAGTGAAATGCAGAGAAAATGAAATCCACATAAGCTACCTCCAGATCTGATTTGCAGACGGATAGATCATTAGGCAGAGCAAGGGATATCAAGAGTCAATTCGAAGAGGAGTGCTTGGAGGAAGGAAGGGGAAGAGATCGGGAGACATCAATGAGGTAGCAATCCTCCACATAGACGGTGGTGACGGTGATGCACATCAAGGAGTTGATCGTAATGATGCACATCAAACGAGCGATCATTTGTCACTTCTAGAAGGACCAGTTACAAGACTTCGAGCAAAACGTTTCAAGAAAACACTAAATGGACTAATAGAAGAACATTGGGCTGATTATGAGAAAGAAAAGATCAAGAAAAGTTCAAGTGTCGATCAAGGCTTCATCCATGTGATCGGGCTTATCCATTCGTGACTCAGCTTGCATGATGGTTGGAAGAACACCAATTAAGTATGGGAACTTGCTCATACACTAAATAAGTATGGAGATTCGTTCATACACTAAATAAGTATGGGGACTTGTGTATTTTTGGGTTGCTAAGTTGTTTAATTGCTTGCATGCATGCATATGTACTCTTAATGGCTTGCATGCATTCATTGATACTCTTAATTACTTTTATGCATGCTTTTGTAATCTTAATTGTTTGCTCCCATTATATAAGGGAGGGAGCTCATTATTGAAGGGAGACTTTTTGGTGAAATTTTTTATGTATATTCTCTTAGTTCTTGAAAAACTTCTGAACTTATCGAGTTTGTCTCATGATGTTCAAACCTCCGAAACTTATCACCCTTGTGGTGTGTCATTTCTTTCCTTTATAGGCTTGGTTCGTTCTAGATCTTAGATGTGGGTCGAGGCTTAAACTCTTGTATTCTAGTTCTTAGGGTTCTATCCATTATTTGTTCCCAGGTTCCATCAAGATTGTTGGTGGGGTTCGTGTCGTCTGGTATCAAAGCTTCGGTTCAAAGGCAAGTGTTAAATCTATCTTTACTTACTGTTTTGCAAAAAAAAAGGCAAAAGAAGAAGTTGTTTGTGCAAGTCAAAGTTTCATCAACAATCTATATTTTGTTTCCTCTTACTCTCAATCTTCTACTCTTTCATTTTCTCTTAAAATTTTGTCATCATAAGCTTCAGAAGGTTTCTTTTGAATTGTTACATGATATTCTGATTTGTTCTAGAATTTGATTAAGAACTACAGAGATATCATCGAGTGAGAGCCTGATTGTGAGCAAACACAAGTGTGAGTGATCTCGAGAGGAAAAGAAAAAGATAAAAAAAAACATGTGAGGGAGTGCTTGTGAGGTTTCTTTCATCTTTGCAGAAATGTCCAACATCCAAGTTGATGGTGGAGCTGAGGAGGTTAGACCACTTCCAAATCTTCAATTGCAAGCATTGATGGGAGAGATGTGGCGGATGATGAAGGTTGAATTAGAATCTATCCATGAGAGGTTGGATTGAGTGGAAGAGGGGACACCGGTGGAAGAAGAGGAAGTGGAAGAATTTGGTGAGCGAAACTACAACTGGGGCTGGAATGGGCATAGAGGAGATAGGAATTGGCACAGAGAAGATAGGATTGGTGGAAATCGAAGGGCTAATGACTTGGGAGGTGTAAAGATGAAGATTCCATCTTTCCAAGAAAAAAATGATCCTGAAATTTATTTGGAGTGGGAAACTAAGATGGAAATGGTGTTTGACTGTCATTATTTTTCAGAGCTTAAGAAGGTTAAGCTAGCTGCTATTGAATTCATTGATTATGCTATTGTTTGGTGGGATCAAGTGGTGATGAATAGGAGAAGGAATAGAGAGCAACCTGTGTCCACTTGGGAGGAGATGAAGATGCTCGTGAGAAGGAGATTTGTACCCAACCATTATTATAGGAGCTTATATCAACAGCTGCAGAGGTTGTCTCAAGGCTCCAAAAGTGTGGATGAGTATTTCAAGGAGATGGAGTTGTCCATGATGCGGGCTAATGTGGAGGAAGATTAGGAAGCCACCATGGCTAGGTTCTTGCATGGTTTAAACCTAGAAATTACTAATATTGTTGAATTGTAGCATTATGTTGAGTTGTCGAACATGGTCCACCAAGCACTAAAAGTGGAGGAACAATTCAAGAGGAAAGGATTAGCTAGGAGGGGACAATCAATGACTACCAACAGCACATGGTGGGCAGCTCCAAGAAGGGAGGAACAACTGCAGAGCAAGCCAAAGTTTGAACCCTTCAAGAAACTCAAACCAACAACATCCACTACTCAAGGTAATAGCAAGTTCATTTCTTCCAAATCCTGTGATATCAATTGTTTTAAATGTCAAGGGCATGGTCGCATAGCTAGCCAATGTGTGAACAAAAGGGTGATGGTGATAAATGCCCAAGGTGAACTTGAGTCGGCAGATGAGAATGAAGTAGCTGAAGAAGTGCTACAAAAGGAGGACAGTGATGATGAGCAACATGATGTTGTTGGAGACTTATTGGTGGCCCAACAAGTTCCCAATCTGCAATATAAGGAGGAAGAAGATAATCAAAGGGAGAATTTGTTTCATACTCGTTGCTTTGTGAACAACAAGGTTTGCAGCATTATTATTGACGGAGGGAGTTGCACCAATGTGGCAAGTACTAATTTGGTAGAGAAATTATCGCAACCAACTCAGAAGCATTCGTGTCCTTATCGACTTTAGTGGTTGGATGATTGCGGTGAAGTCAAGGTGACAAAGAAAGTCTTGGTAGCAATTTCCATTGGCAAATATGAAGATGAGTTATTGTGTGATGTGGTTCCCATGCATGCATGTCATCTATTGTTGGGGAGATCTTGGCAATTTAATCGGAAGGTAACACATGATGGGATCACGAATAGGTATTCCTTTACTCGGGAGAGACCTATTACTCTCATACCCTTGACAAGTTATGGAGGATCAACTGAAATTATGAAGAGCGAATGAAAAGAAGAGAGAGAAAGAAATTGAGAGAAAAGAGTCAAAAGTAACTGAAAAGAAAGAAAGCAAAATTGAGAAAAATGTGAATGGAGAGAAAAATAAAGAGAAAAAGGAAAATAACTTCTATGCAGAAAAAAAGTGAGATAAAAAAGCTTTGTTTTCAAATTAGTTGCCTCTTATACTTTTGTATAAGAGGCACTCTTGAGCACTAATGATCTTAACAATTCTTTGCCAAGTGTTGTTGTTTCTCTCTTATAGGAATTTGAGGATGTTTTTCTTGAAGAGGTTCCACATGGTTTGCCTCCGAATCGAGGAATTGAAAATCAAATCAATTTCATACCTGATGCTTCCATCCCAAATCGACCTGCCTAAAGAAGCAATCCGGAGGAAACAAAGGAACTTCAAAGGCAAGTTACTAAATTACTGGATAAGGGGTATGTTCGAGAAAGCATGAGCTCTTGTGTTGTTCTAGTGTTACTAGTTCCTAAGAAGGATGGGACGTAGAGGATGTGTGTGGATTGTCGAGCCATCAACAACATAACGGTAAAGTATCACCACCCAATTCCTAGGCTTGATGATATGTTTGATGAGCTGCATGGTTCTTATGTGTTCACAAAGATTGATCTTAGGAGTGGATATCATCAGATTAGGATGAAGAAAGGTGATGAATGGAAGACTAGTTTTAAGACCAAGCATGACTTATATGAATCATTAGTAATGGCTTTTGGTTTAACTAATGCTCCGAGCATTTTTATGCGTTTGATGAACCATGTTGTCTAGAGAAGCCCATGGTGGTGGCTTGATGGGACATTTTGGCGTTACTAAGACTTTAGGGGTTCTACAAGAATTTTTTTTTTTTTTTTTGCCTCATATGAAACGTGATGTGGAGAAAATTTGTGAGAGGTGTATCACTTGCAAACAAGCTAAATCTAAGTTGAAACCCCATGGTTTGTATAC
>JBBUKS010032325.1:0-11020 GCA_038050645.1 Hedychium gardnerianum | reverse complement strand
GCCACCGTGGTTTGGTGCTTGCTACCCCCCCCCCCCCCCCCAGCAAGGGTAGCAAGGTGTTGCCGTTACTTGACTTGTTGCCCCTTGTTGGCAGCGAGGTTTGAGTCTCCTAACAACAACAACAAAAGTTGTTGTTGCCAGTTGTTTGTGACTCTGGGTTGCAATTGTCGTTGGGTACAAATCAAACTATGATCCCGCTCTCGGATCACTTCGTCTCCCACCTTCAGCTAGTACTGAAGTGAAGACTTGACTCGTGACTTAGCAAAGTCACCTCGAGGTTAACTCCGAGTGGATATGAGTAGAGGCAAGCTTTGTTAAGATTTCTCGTTGATTTTGATAGAGGCTAGCCTTATAAGGCTAGCAAACACTCTCTACAAGGTTCGATTACGAACTCACAAGTATATCTTCTAACAAAGTTATTATTTTCTACGGTTATGTCTAGCGTATGTGTGTATCTTGTATGTGTGTGATATATTTTTTGTAATAATTTAGGAAATTATTATGCTTCCGTTGCTTGTTTTATGAAAACAAATTTTAAAATATGCATCCGAAAACCCAACAACAAATAGTTGTTGTCGTGCGCCGTTTCATGTCATGGGGTCTTCTCTAAGATTGCCTTGTCTCCTTCCTTTGGCTAGTATCAAAATGGAGACGAAACTTGTGGCTTTGTGAAGTCGTCTTAAAGGTAACTAGGCATGGATAGGAATAAAAGAAAGTCTTGTGAGGCTTGTTAGTTGGTGCTTTTTCTTCTAAACGTCATCTGATAGGTATGTCTTTTAGATGTTCATGTTTTATCTATGATTATGTCTTATGCATGCATGGTCTTGTCGACAACAAAAGGGAATGCGCGTAAAGTTTATGAAATCATTTTGCTTCTGCTGCGTGTGTTTCATCGAAAACACATGTCTTTGCACACCAAAATTCCCAACAAATGGTATCAAAGCCTCTTGTATTTCGATATAGATCATAGATTTTGTTGTGTTTAAGTATGTCATAGGATGTCGTAAATAATTTCATATAAGACCGAAGATGCGCCTAGTAGCACTAATCATGATATCCACATATTTCGTGTCCAAATAGGTAATTCCGGATTTGGAAATTATTTCCTAATCCATTGAAGAATTTTTTTAATTTAGAAATTATTTCCTAATCTAATTTGGAAAAATCGAAAATTGGAAATTGTTTCCAATTCGGTCTAGAATTTCCGAAAATTGAAAATTGATTTCTAACCCTTTAGGAATTTTTGAAAATTTGAAATTAATTCCTAATCCTATTAGAAATTTCCAAAATTTGGAAGGTGTTTTCTAATCCGATTAGAGACTTCCGAGTTTGGAAAATATTTCTTAATTTGAATTAAGGAATAATGAGTTGGAAATTGTTTCCTAATCCAATTAAGGAATTTCGATTTTTGGAAACCGAATTCATAATGATGTTTTAAATTTCCTTATTAATTTATGACAACTATTTCCGGTTTATGTTATGTAGATAACATTCCATGTTTATTATGCCATGCTTAGTATGCCATGATTTATGGCATGTTTATGCCATGTATAGTTTGTCATGTTTATGCATGTATACTTTGTATGGAATTGATGAGACCTAAGATAAGTAAATCCCTTGTGTAAATATTAAAACTTACACCTTCCGTTAATATGGTAAGAACTAAAGTCTAATTTATTATTTATGTTGTTGGACTCTCTCCAAGCTTAACTTGAAATTTAGACGTGTTCGGACCATTAAGATATGATATCATGATTAATGAGTTAGCTTTAACTTGAAGCATTAATTTGTTCGACTCTATCCAAGGTTAATATGGATAGAGGTGAAATTTAGTGATATACATATGATATATATATATATGTTAATGGGTTAACAACCTAATGTTTTATGCAAATATCAAATATTTGATGGCAGAATGTGATAGTTATATATATGTGATATATAATTGGTATATTTGATATCTACCACTAGAACTAAGAATGGTTTATTGGACTCTCTCCAAGGTTATTCTTATCTATAGTGGATATCAACCCACTTGGAGAAAACCTATCATCTCCCAAATTCAAAATAAGGGCTTTTGAATTTGAATAAGCAAGTGGGATCCTATTTGTGAATGTGAATTGTTTGTATTACATATTTAATTCATTTCTCATATATGCTCATTATATATTTTTAGATTGTTAGAATAAGCATGACTTCTATAAATTTGTGCTCGATTTTGGAAACAAATAAACTAACAAGGCCAAACTTCTTGGACTGCTTTGAAACCTAAGAATTATTCTCAAGGTAAGAGAAAAGAACCGGCTCCAAAGGGCTCATGTCACCATTGTGGTCAGATGGAACATTGGATAAGAAACTACAAGATTTATCTCAGGTCCATGAAGAAGAAGAAGACATCTAATGCCCCATCTTCTTCAGGTATCTTTGTTATTGAATATCATACTATTTCTTCTAACACTTGGGTATTGGATACCGAGTATGCCTCACATATATGTAATGGCATACATGAGCTAAAGAATAGTAGACGACTTGGTAAGGGAGAATCAAATTTGTGAGTTGGTAATGGACCAAAAGTTGCGGCTATAGCCATATTAACTTATTTGATAAACTCCCTAATGGACTAGTTTTAGAATTGGATAATTGTTATCATGTTCCTTTGTTAATAAAGAACATTATTTCTATTTCTTGTTTAAATAGAAAAGGTTTCCATTTAACTTTTAGTAACAATTGTTGTTGCATAACTATGAATGGTATTCTTTATGGAACTAGAACATTATGCAATAAGATCCATGCGTTAGACATATTCAATGACATATTCAATATCGAAACGAGCAACAAACGCACTCAAAGAGACGATCAATTAACTTCTTATACGTGACACTATCGCCTTGGACATGTAAGTAAGAAGCGCATGATCGAATTGCAAAAGATCGACATTTTGAAATTTTTTGAATTAGATTCATTTGATACATGTGCTTCATGCTTAAAAGGCAAGATGACTAAGTTACCTTTTAAGGGAAAAGGTGAACGAGAGAATGATGTACTGGGCCTTATACATACCGATGTATGTGGACCTATGTCAACTCATGCACGAGGAGGTTATAGGTACTTCATTACCTTTATCGATGATCACTCATGATTTGAGTATGTGTATCTATTAAGATACAAGTATGAGGCCTTTGAAAAGTTCAAAGAATTTATACATTAAGTGGAGAAATAATTTGGTAAAAGTATCAAAATACTTTGATCAAATTGAGGTAGCGAATACTTAAGCCAAAAGTTTCTGGATTATCTCAAGGACAATGACATATTATCTCAATGGACTCTGCCTTACATACCACGACACAATAGTGTGTTAGAGAGGTGAAACCGAACCTTGTTGGACATGGTTAGGTTGATGATGAATAATGTAAATCTTCCCAAATCCTTTTAGGGTTATGCACTCGAGACGACTGTTTACTTGCTAAATAGGGTCCTGACCAAGGCAGTCTTTACTACTCCATATGAGATATTGAATGGTAAGAAACCTCATTTGTCTTATTTGAAGACATGGTGTTGTACTGCTTATGTGAAGATGACTATATTAGATAAGCTAGATGCTATGTCAAATAAATATCAATTTATTAGTTACCCTAAGGAAACAAGGGGTTACCAATTCAATCATCCCTTGAAACAAAAGGTGTTTGTTTCAAAGCATGCTGTGTTCCTAGAGAAAGAGTTTCTCTTACAAAAAAATAGTGAGAGTGAGGTTGAACTTGGGATAGTTTAAGAGACTCCAATAGACACCAAAGCGATGCCTAATCAAGAACCATAACTAATTACTTATAATGATGAGGTAATGGTTGAACCTGTTGATACACCGCCTCTTCGTAGATCTAGTAGGACACATCTAATTCTCGAGAGATATGGATTTCTCATAAGTGAATCGAAAGACATGTTGCTCATTGAGGATGAGGAGCCTACTAGCTATGAAGAAGTTCTGAAAAGTTTCATAAGGGACAAATGGTTAAAATCCATGAAGTCGGAAATGAATTTAATATATAAAAATCAAGTTTGGAACTTGGTGGACCCACCCGAAAGCATAACACCTATTGGGTGCAAGTGGATTTTCAAGAAGAAAACCGACATTCATGGTAATGTGATTACCTACAAAGCAAGATTAGTGGAGAAAGATTATCGTCAAAAATATAGTATTGACTATGATGAAACCTTCTCACCAGTATTCATGCATAAATTCATTCGGATAATTTTAGCCATAACAGCTCATTATGATTATGAGATATGACAAATATATGTGAAAACAACTTTCTTTAATGGAAATCTATCTGAAGATGTGTATATGATACAACCTGAGGGCTTTACATCTGTTGATAAAAATAAAGTATACAAGCTTCAATGGTCCATTTATGGATTGAAGCAAGCATCCAGGAGTTGAAACATCTGTTTTGATGAGGTAATCAAAGAGTTTGATTTCTCACAAAATTCTGATGAACCTTGCATGTACATGAAACTTAGTGGGAGTGCGGTCGTATTCCTAGTGTTGTATGTAGATGACATATTATTCATAGGAAACGATGTGTCTATTCTACAGTCAGTCAAAGTTTGGTTATCCAAAAAATTCTCCATGAAAGACATGGGAGAAGCAACCTATATCATAAGGATTAAGATCTATAGAGATAGGTTAAGACGGTTGTTTGGTCTTTCACAGTCTACGTACATAGATAATGTGCTAAAATAGTTTCACATGGATGAATCCAAGAAAGGTTTTTTTTTCCATGAGACATGAGATTCACCTTTCGAAGTGTATGTGCCCAAGCACACAAGATGAGAGGATTCACATGAGTCAGATCCCATATGCATCAACTATAGGACCAATCATATATGCTATGATATGTACCATACTTGATGTATCATATGCTTTGAGTGTCATGAGCAGATATTAGTCGGATCCAGGGATGGATCATTGGGTGGCTGTCAAGGCAATCCTTAAGTACTTAAGAAGAACTAAGTACTGATGTAGTTTCCAAATAGACAAGGATGACTCCAAATTCCAGTATAGATACATATTCACCGTAAATGGAGGCACAATAAATTGAAAAAGTTTCAAATAAGAAATCGGTTTTGATTCTACCACTGAGGCAGAATACATCGTGGCTTCTGAAGTGCCCAAGGAAGTAGTTTGGATCAAGAAGTTTATCACACTGAACTTAGAGCATTGTTGAAACATTAACGATTTGCTATGACAACAATGAGGCCATTGCACAGGCCAAGGAACCTAGGTCTCATTGACAATCTAAACATGTGCTTCGTCGCTATCATTTGATCAAGGAGATCATAAGTATGAATGAAATACAAATTGAAAAAAAAAATCACTAAAAGAAATTTAGCAGATCCTTTGATAAAGCCTCTATCACAAAATAAGTTTGAGAGTCATGTTGAGGCCTATGATATTAAATACCAAGGCGATTAGCATTAGGCCAAGTGGGTGTATGTTATATTTGAGAGGTGTCCTAAAGGCAATCCCCTTAAAAAGTGTCTTATTTATGTAATAAAAAAAATTCACTATTTGGGTGTGCATTCTATATGTATGTGATTCAATCTTAAACTCAATTAAAAAATTCCACAATAGAATGCATAACATGAGAGAAATTATAATTAGATCACAGTTAGTGGATATCTCATTATGTGTAATTATGTACATATTGAAATCTTCCCTAGTTGATGAACTGATGTGATTGGACATCGCTAATTCTATGAGACTAGCACATGTTATACTCCTTAGTTTATCCAAGCAGTTGATCTTCACTAGCTGAAAACATTGAGATGTTGAGAATTAACATGTGGATTGTAGTTAAGGGTAACTAGTTTATTGGATGTGACTAGCTATGAGACTTCATGTGATTTTTTACATATCGATGAAGATATCATTGCAGCTCGAGTGCAAGATTCCTTAGATTTGAGGTATTCAAGTCACTTTACTCATGGATACTTATACTTTGACATCTTTTCTATACATCTCCTTGGGGATGTAGTTACGGGATGATTGGTTATAAGTCAATATACACAAAGATGTTTGAATATCCAACAGAGGATTCATCACTCCTTTTATAAGGAGACGTATATTCTATGACCTCTCGTCAGGATTATTACTCATAAGTATTTGACCAAAGCAAAATATATCAATATGATGGTCTTCTTAGACATGTGGTTGAGTAATTTAAATCCATAGGACAAGAAACTACTATTTGGGCTAGGTGTGACGTAGTCAGCCTAGTGGGGATTGACACATAAATCATGTCCTGAACCAAGTGGGTATAAGATGAGTGAAAAGAACAAATGCACTGATGACTGCAGATGCTGAAGGGTTCAGAATTTGTTCTAAAGTCAATTGTGATTTTTCCGTCAATTGGGGGTAATGATGTACTACTAGGTGTTACTCATGATCTATTCATAATTAATGGTTAATTATGAATGACCAACATAACCGAGAACCTATTATTGAATCGAGAAAATGCTAGAGGGCAAGGGGTGGATAGAGCTTTCCGTATGCATCTGGAAATCATTCAAAAAAAAATAAAGTAAATGCAGCGAAAATGTAAAAGCAAAAAGTATAGCACACTCTTGGTCTTACTTGGTTCGCAGCCTTGTGGCTACTACTCCAAAGCCTATAGTCAGTTTGACCATTTTCGTTGGGCAATCACTATCAATCTATTTCTTTACAAAAATAGGGTTCAGTAATAATTTTACTGACACTTAGAGAAATATGTATTGAAAGAAATGATAACAATAAACAACAACTAAGTGTTATCCAATGCTAGTCTCATTTGAGCTCATAGCGACGTCGTGACATTGTTGTGTTGTTGTAGCTTGAGTAGCAATATTTTGACATCCAAAATGCGTAGGATGAAGCGTAAATTAGATGATCAAAGCCTCTAGTGATGACCTTTTATAACCTTATCCAGGTCCCTAGATCGGTGTAGGGATCCTCTAGGAACCTCTATACTGTCTGACATCATTGCTGACTCAGCCAGTCTAGCCACCTGGATCCCTTGTTGGCACCTAGCCAGCTGACGTGGCAGCACATAGTTGAAGCTCTATCCGCACAATGTTTGTCCCTTCCCAGGCGCCTGGATCCCTTCCAAGCACCTGGATGCTGACATGTACCGCACAATTAGAGCATGCCACCTCATCTGGATGCAGAGCTAAACTTTGATCAAATAGGACGCTTGGTTCTGATAGGGGCACTCGAACCTTCGGTCGCCTGGAACCTCTTTAGGTGCCTGAAGTTCCCTTTTCTTGACAGCTTCCTACATCATAGTGCTAGCACAACAGATATAATATAATGATTATGATTGACCGCTCTCCATGTTGTTTGGCCTCAACTTCAGGTTTCCCATGAAATCTTAGGTTGGACCTATGCCTACTGCTCTCTTTTCGAGAGCACGTCCTCACCACTCTACTCGGGAGAGTTTACCTGCTATCAAACCTTGGTCCACCCGACTTGCTTGGACTTTTGCTTAATGAAATCTTTACCCTTGAAACTTTTTTTTAGACCTCCTATCCTCGACCCATCTTGACTTTCTTCTTGGTGTACTCTAGGACTTCCCTCCTGATGTCCTCGATATGTCAAGTCCCTCCAACCAGGACTTCGTTGTCTAGTCCCTCCGACCAGGACTTCCTTGCCTAGCCTCAACAAGGACTTCCCTTAACTAGCCTCAACAAAGACTTTCCTACAAACTTGATCAACATGTTATAACACAACAAAACTTAACTTTGACCCTTTGACAATATCAAAACTTAGGTTCGATCGTATGGTGCTTCTTACCAACATCTTTAACTTTGACCTCTTCTCTTCGATTCGTGTCGTCTCCTTCCTTTGGCTAGTACCAAATAGAGACGTGGTTTGTTGCTTACAAAGTTGTCTCAAAGAAAGCTCGACATGGATATCGATAAAGGCAAGTCTTGTTAGGCTTGCTAGTGATGTTATTTTCGTTAAACATCATAAGATAGGTACATGTTTTAAATGACTTCTTTTATCTACGATTATGTCTTGCACGTGTATGGTCTTGTCATTTTGGGATGCACATAAATTTTTGAAATTATTTCGCTTCCTCTACGTGTGTTTTCTCGAAAACATATGGTTTTATATGCAAAATTCCCAACAGGTTGTACACGGCTCACTGAGACCCAAGAAGCATATCTAGGCCCTTGGATCCAATAGCGAATTTTTCCAATGAACCTCTAAGTTTGGTAACTTGATCTTTTATATTAGAATTCTCTTCCTCAAGTTGTTGGACTTGAGTTGAGGTTCCGACTTGAACCTAATCATTTATCAAACTCAGGTTAGTCTTCTCCTTGAGGAGTTCGAGCTCCTTTCAGAGTGATTTGTCCCGGACATTGGATTTTGCTAGCTTATTATTCAAATAACTAATTACTTCGTACCACTATAATTCTACACTAGTACTTACATTGGGATTTGACCCTTCAAAAACTGATACAGATCTGTGGCTTCTCTCGAACTCAGCTTCAGACTCGAACTTGGGTTTGGACTCAAACTTGGTTTTGTGATCTTTTAACGTTAGTGCTAGAAAGTTCGCTTGAGCTTGTTTCCTTCATTCGATTCTTCTGATGATGACTCGTCGTCCTTAGTATCCATGGTTCCCTTGGGGAGTTTGACCAGCTTGTCCTAGAGGTCTTTTGTACAGATAAATGGGCTGACGCGATTGAGCTTCTTTTCGATCAGACCACATTGTAGTGTATTAGTTGTCATCACATAAGCTTCAATTTGCCTCTTAGTTTTGGGGGTCTGGTTCTCGTATCCGACTTTGTTGATCGATAGGGTGAACCCGGTCTTGATGATGATCCACGTGTCTATGTGGGTCTTTAAGAAATATTCCATTTGCCCCTTCTAGTAAATGAAATCATCACCACTGAATATAGGGGGCGAACAATGCTGTAGCTTTCTTGAAGGACCATCACATAAATCTTACACGGACAAAAACACGAAAAATTATACCAAGACTTGGTCTTGGATTAGTAGTGTAGAAAAAGGAATAAACACGAAAAGAATCATTGGGTAGTTGTACTAGTTCAAAGTAACCCCGCTCTGATACCAATTATCGGATCGAGAAAGTGCTAGAGGAGAGGGGGTAAATCGTTCTTTCCGTACCCGTTCGAAAATCATTTGAAAACAAAAAGTAAATGCAGTAGAAATGTAAAAGTAGAAATTAAAGCACACCGTTGGTTTTACTTGGTTCATAGCCTCATGGCTACTACTCCAAGGCCCGCAGTCAATTTGATCGCTTTCGTTGGGCAATCGCTATCAATCCATTTCTTTAAAAAACATAAGGTTCAGTAACAATCTGATCGACCCTTAGAGAAATACGTTATGAAAGAAACGATAATAGTAAACAACAACTAAGCGTTACCCAATGCTAGGCTCGTTTGACCTCGTAGCGGTGTTGCGGTGTTTTTGCATCGTTGTAGGTTGAGCGTAGCAGTATTTTGACATCCATAATGTGTAGGATGAAGTGTAAATCAAATAATTGAAGCCTCTAGTCATGACCTTCTTTTATAACCTTATTCAGGCGCCTAGATCCGTATAGGGCGCCTCCAACAACCTCTATCTGATCTGACATCATTGGTGACTTGGCCAATCCGGGTGCCTGGATCCTTTCCAGGTGCCTAGCTAGCTGACGTGGCAGCACATGGTTGAAGCGTGGAGATGAACTTCGATCAAATAGGGCATCTGGATCTAATAGGGGCGCCCGGACCTCCGATCACCTAGAACCACTCCGGGGTTCGAAGTTCCCTTTTACGACCAACTTCCATATTTAGCTTCCTATATCCTAGTGTTAGCACAACATATATAATATAATGATTATGATTGACAGTTCTTTGAGCTGTCTGGTCTCAACTTCAGGTTTCTTGTGAAACCTTAGGTTGGACCTATGCCTACTACTCTCTTTTCAAGAGTGTGTCCTCACCACTCCACTTGGGAGAGTTTACCTGCTGCCAAACCTTGGCCCACACGACCTGCTTGG
Organism: Hedychium gardnerianum; assembly: GCA_038050645.1. Classification (NCBI taxonomy): domain Eukaryota; kingdom Viridiplantae; phylum Streptophyta; class Magnoliopsida; order Zingiberales; family Zingiberaceae; genus Hedychium; species Hedychium gardnerianum. Next base: position 977 of record JBBUKS010032325.1, on the reverse strand, counting down.
ACTTTTACTTAACCGATCTTGACCCTCGGGACTTTCTACTAGACATCTGGTCCTCGACCCATCTAGACTTTCTGCCTAGTGTCCTCGACCCCGAGGACTTCCCGCCCGATGTCCTCGATTTGACAAGTCATCCAGCCTAGTCCCTCCGACCAGGACTTCCTTGCCTAGACCTTCCAACAAAGACTTCCTTGCCTAGCCTCTACTAGGACTTCCCTTTCCTAGCCTCAACTAAGACTTTCCTACAAACTTGATCAACATGTTAAAACACAACAAGACTTAACTTTGACCCTTTGCTAACATCAAAACTCAAGTTCGATCATATGGTGCTTCTTGCACCAACACTTATTGGGTCACATGCACTATGAGTATATCTAAAAGACATAAAACAACTATAAGAATAGGATTCTCAGATAGAGAGAGATTAAGTTTAGTAGGACTAGACGAAGGGCAAATATGAAAAATATTTGCCAAGCTGAAAGCATTGATGGGCCATGCCTCTTGTAGATGGTTTGGATCCACTTATGCAACATTGGTTTGGTTTTGAACCAAATTGGTTTGGTTTTTGAACCAAACCTATTGCAAGTGGATCGAGTTGACTTAATGGGTACGGGTTTGAATTTGCTTATCAAACCCGAATGGAGATGTATAAAAATCTCTTCATGAAAGAAAAATAATACAATTCAATTCAAGTTGTTATTTTTATTTTAGGTTTTTCTCCCTCTCCCTCTCCTCCTGTTAGTATTAGCCCTAAGAGTCAATTATGGGATGATTAGGCTTATTGGGTTAATGGATATGGATTGACTTATTTGGTTAATGGTTAATCCAATATGCTAATATCCAACCCATTAAAGATGATTAATGGAGATTAATTATGCATTGAAGAAGAAAGATCATTGAGTGAGACTCAAATGGATCCAACTATTGGATTGAGTCCAATTCGAATTAGACTCATGGAGTCAATTCGGATTGATGAGGAT
>JBBUKS010032314.1:0-11021 GCA_038050645.1 Hedychium gardnerianum | reverse complement strand
CAACAAATTCGTCATCTTCTGTATTGTTAATCCATGTTTGCACTTTCACCTGGCAAGATGCAAGATACTAAGCAAGGCCAAAAATCTAAAAAAAAATAGAGGCGAAATTCAAAAGGTACGAAGAATATATATCTGAAAAGTTACTAACAAAGTGACAGTGGGAATGGACAAATCCTAATTACAAATAACACACGGTCGCACGAAGGCTTCATACATTGGTGCAGTGCATCCATGCCGTCTAGCTATTGCAATGTAAAATGATAATTGACACCCATGAACCACGCCCAAACGAAAACCTGCTACGCCGCATAGTAGAGATCAACGAGGTTTTACCCAAGGGGGTGTACACGGCAAACCCTAGAAAGTGACCAGTACGATTTTCTTTATGAAAACCAAGCAAAGACAGATTTTTCTTTCAAGAAAAAAAAACAAAGTCATGAAAAGGTCCACTACTGTCCCGTGTGATACCAAAATTGAAGGTTTCAAACTTTGGACTTTCGAATAACGTCAAACGACGTTGACGAATTTTTTTTAGCGATGGTAGAAGAATGGAGACACAAAATCATTGGCTGCTAGGATTTTAGAAAAAAAGAATCGTCCCCGTGTGATATCAAAATTGAAGATTTCAAATCTTGGGCTTTCGAATAATCATGTTGACAAAAAGTTATTGGCGGCGGCGAAAGGCTGGAGACGTAAAATCGCCAACCGCTAGGGTTGTAGAAAAAAAGAATCGTCACGCGGTTGTTTTGTTTCGCAGACTAACGAGACGCTAAGTACTATTGTTAGACGCTAAAATGAAATAAAAGTGAAATGAAAATTAAAATTAAGTATGGTTCATCTTTTTACTTCAGTATTTATAAATTATATATATTTTTATCTTTTTACTGCATCAAATACACTTTACTAAAGTAAAATGATAAAAAAAAAAAATGTAAAACCTGGATTTCTTAATATATGAAGTAAAACATGCTTTTTGACTTCGCCAGTGTTATTATCAAAGTTAATTATTATATACTACTCGTAATAATAATTACCGAAGTAAATAGTGACGAAGTAAAAAATTCAAAATTTTACTAGTGTTACTAACATCTTTATCAAACCGTTATCGAGACAGTAGTTTAATAGATTAACAAGCAAATTTAACTACTATAATAGATTTGACTTTTCACAACGCGCAATTATTCTATTCGTAGTTCGCATCGCATGTTACACAACTCCAAACTGTTGAAAGTCATAACACATCAACAGCGCGCACCTCGCGCTGCGGTTAAGTGCATTCGCAGCGCGCGATTGAGTGTTACGGATTGATTTAACCACAACGTGCGACCTCACGCGGTAGATGCACTTAACCGCAGCATCGGCCACACGCTACGAATAATAGCATCCGCAGTAGCGTCTGCGCTCTATGGATATATCTACAACGCTCAATCGTGCGATGCTGTTTGGGTATGATATTAACTCTATACAATTATAATCTCACATACACATACCACACAATTATAATACCACAAATAACCATCAACACCACACTTAATCAAAATAATAATTTACTTAATAAGAGAAAACAATCCAAACTAGTTATTGAAATTCACTTAATAACATGATTTTTTTTCTAAAAAAGTATATGATAAAATAAGTAATTCAATCACAAAATACTATGAACTTAGATAACTAAGCAATTGTGCTTCCTATTACATTTTCGAGAAAAAACATCTTATCGTTTGATCGAATTAGGATCATATTTTTCACAAACACTCTATCAATCCAAACTTTTCAAAAAGATCCATTAAGAAGAATATAATGTACTTTTACTTTTGAATCTATAGATATAATTCGATCTTCTACAATAATTCCATCAACACACTAATAAAACAACTTACATTTAATATTATCAATGATATTTTCATGACTCATATTTTTTAATCTTAACTATAATAATAAAAATATTATTAATGCTACCAAGCGTATTTTTATAACAAAACGTGCTATTAATAATAAGAGAAAGTAAAACATAACTTTTGACTTCTACATGACTTGTACTTTAATTAAGTAAATATCACATCACTTGTGCTGCATCAAGTTGATTATATGATTAAACAACGTTTCAAAGTCATAAATGCCAAACATTTCAAAGTAATAGGAACAGCTTGTTTCTCATCAATAATTATAAACTACATCATAATTTTGAATGTATCGCATGCTTCACATTGAATAAAAAGTGCATTGAAATAGAACAGAGAATAAGAGCATGGAAATTTCTACTATAAATTTTCTTTTAGTGAACATTATAAACTCAAAATTTTAAGATAATTATCTGAGCTACAACTTGATGTTGGTTAACATTATCAGCATTGCCACTTATTGTTGCACCATTAACATCAATATCGTCACGAACATAATTTCGACTTTCGCTACCAATGCCACCCCTAGCAACTTAATTTTACAACAAATTGTGTCAAGTAATTTCATCATAATATAATTTTACTAACATGAACATAAACAAAATCAAAGTAATTAAGACTAAATGCATGTTGTTTAATTATTAATATGTTCTTGTTCATTTTGTTGTCTCATATTTTGAAAAAACATAGACCTCATTTCTTTCATTTCATGTTGAAGATTATACACTATACTTTTAAGATGTTTTACAATTCCATTTTGTTGCACATACATTCCAACTTTTGAGGGTGTAACTCTAAATCCCATTCTGCACACTCTACCTCGAGATTCCTTGCTAAATATAAGGCTAATTGCATTATCAGCAATGTTAATTGTGTTTAGCGATTCGGGTGAACATTCTTCTATTGCTTTCTGCAAATAACAAGATACAACTTTTGTAAAATAAGAAATTTAAGCTACTAGTGGTGACATTGGAATGAAAACTTTTAGATATAATAACAAGAGATAGCTTTATTACTATTTTCTCTTCAACAACTTGACTAATAGGTTATCTATTTTTCTTCGTGTGACCTTCAATCCAAACTTTTTTTTTGAACTAAGTAAATATATTATAAAAGTGTCAAGAGGTTACAACCTTAAGCATACAATCCAAAGCACTCAATCACAAGCTAACATAAACTATCAACCTCTAGACATGAGATATCCACCACTAGCAACCCTCATCCTAAATCTCACCATCAAGAGAATACAAACAAGCACCACAAGCTCATTACAATCAACTCATGTCTACAAAATGATATACATGTATCTGGAGCTTGCGAAACATCCTATCCACATCAAAAACTAACCCCTTAAATCGACATCTATTGTGGGCCTCCATAAGATATAGGGCATGCTCGAAACGGCGAGGTGTCGAGCCTTCATTTTGCAGTTGCCGCCTTTGTAGTGCTGTCCAAAGATCTTAAAAAGTTCACCTACTATTCGGACCTCATATCTGATGTCTATCCATTGTTTCACCTTGTCCCATAGAGCACGAGTAGTGGGGTACTTGAAAAAGAGGTGGTCATTTGACTCCTCATGGAGCCGACAAAGTACACAAGCCATGTTCGGCTCATAAAGCATCCTATCCACCATTCGAAGCTTTCCTTGTGCAAGTAGCCACATAATGAAGCGATTCTTTGGCATGATCTCCGGCCTCCAGACTATTGACACCCAAGTTACCACAACCCCCCTTGGCTTGAAGAAATCATAAGCGTTTGCGGTCCCATTCTCCTCCGCCGTGAACCACTCGATCATCTTCATGTTGGTCACTCCATGTCCATGTGTACCCATCTGAATCTTGCTCTGAATGTCCACAAGCCTCTTAATTAGAGGTGAGTCCGAAGCCTTGATCTCCCATTGCCAAAAATCAGCCCCTTGATGTAGTGTTGGTGCACCCATCTTACCCATAACGAGTCCTTTTTGGATTGAATCTCCCATAGTATTTTGGTTAGTAGTGCTTCATTCCACACATGAAGGTCTCGTAGTCCATAACCACTATCTTGCTTCGAAGGATAAACGGTGGCCCACGATATCAGAGAGTGCTTGGAAGACCACACAAACATCGGACATAAGGCCTTGATCTTCTCAATAACACCACAGAGAATAGGAAGCATAGAGAGCCAATAACATGTCACTCTTTGAAGGACCGATCTTACCAATTCCAAGCAGCCCGCATATGATAAGGTGTGCTTCAACCAAGCATTTATCTTCTTTGTAATAGCATTGAGTAAGGGCCCATAGTTGGAGATCCTCAACTTCTCCACTGCAAGTGGAATCCCCAAGTAACTAAATGAGAATATTCCTTCCTGAAACTCAATAAGGTGAAGCAACCGACCCTTCATTCTATCATCAATTCCTTTCATATACATATGAGATTTCAATGGATTAGCCCTCAACCCGCTTCATTCCCGAATTTATCTAAATGGCTCGCTAACACCGTGATAGGGGTTTCATCCGCTCAAGAAAACAACATCAAATCGTCGGCATATGCAAGGTGTGTGATACTAGTCTCTTTACACATAGGATGGAAGTGAAAAGAGGGCAGCGAGGAAGTTACTTGCAATCTTCTTGACAACACTTTAAAGCATAAACTGAAAAGTAAGGGTGATAAGGGGTCACCTTGCCTTAGGCTGCGTCGTCCACTAAAAAAATCATGAAGGCCACCGTTTAGGGAGATAGAATAAGAGACCGTGGTGATACATTACCTAATCAATCCACAATATTGTTGGGGAAAACCAAACCAACAAGTGCCGCCATGAGGAAATCTCAATCTACCGTATCAAATGCTTTCTTCAAATCCACCTTAATCATGCATCTCGGTGAGATTCTTTTGCATGCATATTTCCTTAGTAGTTCTTGGGTCAAGTTGATGTTGTCACCTATAGACCGCCCGTGCACGAAAGTCGCTTGTGCTGGATCCAACAAATACCCCAATACCATAGCCAATCGGTCGGCCAACACCTTGACAATTACCGTGTAGAAGACATTACAACAAGAGATAGGCCGATAATCCGAAACTACCAGGGCATGGGCTACCTTCGGTACCAAAGAGATCAATGAGTGATTCCATTGCTTTAATAACTCTCCACTTTAAAAGAACTCTTGGACTACTACAGTGAACTCTTGACCAACGATGTCTCAAGTTGAGGTAAAGAATTTCGCCCCATATCCATCCTGGCCCGACGCCTTATCACTCCCAATGTCGTGTAGGGTGTTGGATCGAAGGAGTTGAGAGAGAGCGGTGATTCGATTAAAATCTTTTCTTTTCTCGTAAATCAAAGTTAAATAGTAGCGGAGAAAAGTAAAGACAAAAGCACAAGTACACGATTCTTTTTTACTTGGTTCGTAGTCCAGCGACTACTACTCTAAGACACACGACCCTTGGCCATTTTCGATGGGCAATCACTATGGCTCTTCTCTCCAAAATATTTTAGAGAAGAAGCAAACTCGTACAATGAGAATAGGAGAATAGTAACAACACTACTATCACCTTTAATTTAATGCAAGTAAAATAAAATTATACCGACAATAATATTGTAGAAGGAATAACTTCAATTGATAGAGAGCCTCTCGGCATCGTAGAAGTAGTACTTGCAGTCGGAGCAGCAGAGATGAAATAAAGCATAGAAGAGTTGATAGTCGGCTCCGACCCCGAGGTCTTCTTTTATAGGCAGCGTTCAGTCGACTGAAAACCCATTCCATCGACTGAACCTTCTGTCCATCGATTGAACCCGCGCCTTTCCTTCCTTACTCTGATCCGATCCGTTCAATTTCATGATTTTTGTTGATCCGTCGACTGATAAAGCTTATCCGTCGACGAATCCTGGTGTATACCTTTTCTGCGTTGATTGGGGCGCTTGAGGTCTCGGGGAAACAAGGAGATCGATTGGGGTAGAGGAGGAGATCGATCGGGCTTGCCTTCTCTGATTGCTGCTAGCTCCGATTCTGACCGCTGACGACGAGGCGTCGGTGAGGTCGAGGGATCGAGAGTGGATGAAGAGGAGTGCTGCTTCGTTTGCTTTGGGGTAGAATGAAAACAAACCCATCGAGTGAATTAAAAAAAAAGAAAAACAATAATTAAAGGAAATTAAATGAGTTAATATATTTATATAACTTAGGTTTATTTAAATCTTACTTAGGGTTTTAATAACTCATATTTTGATTTATTATTTCTAACTTAGGTCAGTCAACCCCAACTAAGGGGTTAAATAAATTTAATCAATTCTCACCTAATTGATATATCAAATAGGCCTTATAAAAGCCTTTTTTTTTTATATCCTCGTGATCTTACCGTTTTAGCTCTCTTTAATTCTAGAAAAATTTCTAAAAATTCTTTTAAACTGTATTCTTCGGTCAACACCCATTATTTTATTAATTTTTAATTTGCTGTATTTAATAGGTTGCTCGCTCTAGTACTGAATCAGAATATCGTGCCTTGGTGCATGCCACTACTGAATTATGCTGGCTCTAGTCACTTCTTAGTGAGCTCCATGTTCCCATGTTGCAACCACTGGTTCTCTAGTGTGATAACATTAGAGCCACGTTTCTCACTGCCACTCCAATTCTTCATGCACGTACGAAACACATTGAGATTCACTTTCATTTTGTTCGCAAGTGCTTTGCTCGAAAGACACTTCTCATTCATTACATCTCTACCAAAGATTAGGTTGTTGACATTTTCATGAAGGGCTTATCCTCACATTGTTTTGCCCTTCTCCGAGACAAGCTCACGGTGTGTGCCTCCTCGTTTCACTTGCGGGAGGGTGTTAAGGATATATTTACTTCCCAAGATTTAAGGGATTTCAGATTGCAATTATCTTCAAATTCTTCTGATCATTAGGGATCACATCTAATCCCATAAATCAAGGATACACAAAGTGTACATACTTATTTAATCCCACAAATCAAGGACTTGCAAGTTATAAATAATTATTATTGTTTCCTTATAAATATTGTATCAACAACACATTGTATGATCGACCAAAAATCAATACAAAACATGTTCTACTAATCTCTTCTCCTCTGTCAACAAAATACCCTTTTCTATCTTGATTCAATATAAATCAATTCATTTTGCTTAAATTTTTTTATTGTGTGACTATTTTATATTTTTATTGAAGCTATTTTTTAAATCAATTTCTTTGAGTTTTTATATGTTGTATTATTTCATCTTTAACTTATTTAATTTGTTAATCTCATTTAACTCTCTTAGCACTATGGTAATAGTAGAAGATTCAAAGTTATTTCATCTTCTCTATCATAGGAAAGGATATTATAGCTTATTCAATATCAATCATTATTATAAAACAAACATTTAATTTCAGAGATATTATCTTGAATGAAAGATCATTTACTTTGACTCATTACTTTTTGGATACTCAAGTGCTACTTGATGATTGAACAAGAGCTAAAAAAAATACAAGTAATACCATTTTCAAAGGATAAAATAGAAGATTTTAATACTGAACTATCAATAGAGGGAATATAAAATAGAAGTGAGTAAACAACACCATTTCCTAAAATAAAAAAAAATGAACTAACTCTTATATCTTAATGGAACACCTACCTTACCCAATCTAAATAAGCTCAAACCCTTTTTTTATTTTTCTATTTTTTTCATATTTATAAATTTTTCTATTTTTCAAAAATAAAATTCAAACAATAATCTTAAATCATCATAAACATGAATTATAATTAACTAACATATGAAAACATTAATAATTATCGTCTAGTTGGTTAGGATATTCGATTATCATTTAGAAGACTTGAGTTTGAGACTTAGCACTAACAATGTTCTTTTTAACATCATCTAAAAAACCCATCGAACCAGCAGTCGACAGTTCAATGAGCCTTTGAACCTTAACGAGCCCAATTATGGTTCAGGTCCGTAACTTGAGTCAACGGGTAATCTGCCCGTTAATTCAGTTATGAGCTTATCCGTTGAAAAACGGATACACTCCCCTTGTAATAATCACAGTTTTGGTTACACAACCACAATAAAGATAAAATATACATCATACCCAATACGGGTAATCACAACCACGCAGTGTATAATAGATATAATACTCTACCCGGACATTCACAACTACACAGTGTATATGAAACTCCAACAAAATACAAAAACATACTAGGGGGTCCACCCCACACATAAAACCCAAAATAATACAACTACGAGCCGACTCGACTTAATACTCTTAATACACAATCGAATAAATGCCAAATGTTCAAATGCGAATTAATTAATACAATGCCAATAAATTAAATAAATGCGGAAGCTTAAGCAAACCGAAATGAAATGGAAACGATCCGAAACTCGATGTGAATGGGACGACATGGGCAACATCCTCTAAGCGACCCAATCAACTTAAACCTGCTAACAAGGAAACAACAATAGTAAACAGGGATGGTGAGTACAAAGGAATACTCAACGGGTATAAGACAGATAGTGCATGAGCAATAATGAGTACAAAAACTCAAAGATATATAGGAATTTAAAGGTATACAGTCTCAAAGGTAGAATATACTCACCATCATATGATGACAATCCGTATGTCATTACTACAATAAGCACCCTACTCAAATACACATAGTATAGTGAGTAGTGTCAGTAACAAAGAACATGGGTGTAACATCTCAAATGCATGTACCCTCAATAATTAATATAAGTACAACATCTCCTATGCATGTACCATCAATAATCAGCATAAGTACAATATCTCATATGCGTATATTGATACAAGTATTAGTAATTAGAGTCTCGTATGTGGGAGCAATGCTCTGCCACAGGGTATACAAATGACCAAGACACCCAGCTCGTCAGCTGTGGACTGCGAGTGAAACGCTCTACCATGATACTCATGGGAAGTCTGTAAATGTCAGGGTCCCTGTCCGTGGGAGAAACACTCTGCCATGAATGACCTCGTGAGCAGACAAGAGATAACTATCTAGCTACGGGCTGCGGGAGAAACTCTCTACCATGTATGACCTCATGGGTAGCCAGGGTATAACAACCCAAATAGTACAATATCTACGACTAGCTCACACCCAAAGGGAGCCCTGATCGATAGCACATGTATCACCAATACTACGACTCACTCAACCAACTGAATGAGAGACATAGTCGATACATGCAATGCAACATCGGGATACTACGACTCACTCAACCAACCTAATGGAAGACATAGCCGATAGCATACATGTAATATCGTGATGCTATGGCTCACTCAACCAGCCTAATGGGAGACATAGCCGATCGCATACATGCAATATCGTGGTGGTAGATAGACAAATAAATCTACTGTCACATATGTCTAACTACATAAATGTACTTAAGTACATCCATGAAGACATACTAATCATACTACACGCCACACGTGTGTAAATAACTACAAATCAGATATGAAATTTACAAATATGAAACATCAACAACTAGTACATGCCACACACGTGTCCATATCTATAACTACATGAGATAAATGAAACAAGAGCTAACAACTAGATATAATTGCACGCCACATGCGTGTATATCAACAACATAATCATAACATGATTCAAGGTATACACCACCCACATGTATAACACTACATGACATGGATAAACTGAACTACATGTGAGCAAACACACGCCACATGCATGTTGAACAATTAAATAATTACCCAATCATAAGCATGATCCTATTATGCACACTATACACATGTACACACTACAAGTATGAAAAATAAAGAGACTGTATAGATATAAATCGATCATCTCTAAGTACAAGAAGATAAGTATCAAACTCATATGGCAAGTGAATAGAGTTAAGATAAACACAACTACTATATCAATCAAAATATATCATGCACCAAGATCAATTAATATAAAAGAAGTCAAGCAAGAAATACCCGCCTCCAAAAATGGATTGTGCCAAATGTCCATACGTCCGCGAGTCTGCTTCAATCAGAATCCTGCTATCAGTGACTGCCAGAGGTGGAGGATTGCTCTGCTGGCAGAATGGTGAATGGTCAGACTGTGGCTAATCGGAACAAGACCAAGATGATCGGAGATCATGTGGTAGTGTCTGAGTAACACCGATGACACGTTAACGATGGTGGCTGCCGGAATACAAACAGGAGTAGCTGATCAAAACAAATCAGAACTGGAGGCAATAGCAGTGAGGATGGTGCTGAAGTGGCCGACGCCTGAACAGTAGCTGGGATGGCTGCGAGCAGATGAGGGTGCAGGACAGGGGCTGCAGTAGCATCGGAGAAGGCCCATCTTGACGACGAACTCCACCTTGAGAGGATCGGATTTGAGGGTGGCCGGAGCTAAGGGGAACTCCGGCGGCGACGACGGGTGGGAGAGATCGGAAAAGATTAGTGGCAGTGGAGGTGAAATCGGAGAAGGAAAAAGGAATCTCGGCGATAGAGAAGGGGTGGCGCCGGCGGGCAACTCACATAGTTGCAGCTGGAATGTAATGGCCTTGGCTAGGGTTGTGGTGGCCAAAGCTCTGCTCCCGTCGACGGGTAGAGGGGAAGAAGATCTGGGAGCCCCGAGAGTATACTTATCCGATGAAAATCGGACAACACCTCCCCTGTACGGCTGACAATATCCTGAGTACATATACACACAACAAACATACATATAGATACCCCACACGGGTATTCACATCCACGCAGGGTAAAAAGATAAAAAATACCCTACTCGGGTATTGCATAACCACGCAGAGTATAAGAGATAAAAACTAAACAATAAAAATGATCTACACGACCAGAAAACCAAAAACTTTCTATTGCGAACAGGCCCCGCTTACGACTCCAAGTACACGATTTGAAAAAAAATTTGAGATCCGAATACAATACCAATGAATTAAATAGATGCGGAAGTTAAAAACAAACCATCACAAAATGAAAGTAAATTCGGAGCTCAATGAGAATGAGACGGCACGGGCAGATATCCTCCAAGCGACCTAATCATAATCCTGCTAACAAGGAAAACAATAATAGAAGCAGGGATGGTGAGTACAAAAGAATACTCAAAATGTATAAGGAAGATAGTGCATGATAATAACAACAGTAGGGGGTCAAGGAAACATACAGTCT
>JBBUKS010032304.1:0-11022 GCA_038050645.1 Hedychium gardnerianum | reverse complement strand
TCCCAACCAACCTAAACAAGATCCATGTAAGAACAACATAGATAACATAAACCAACCACTACATAGAAGAATTTACTTCATCCTCACAAATCATCCATGGAACTTTATGCATAAGATCCTAAAGTCCAACCCAAGAATATGAAACTAAACAACATAATATAACTACACCATTGCCCTATTCATAGCTCCATTCAAATATCTTAAGATAATTTAGCCAAACAGAATCCATCTACTACATTTCGAACTCACAATACATCTTATACCCATGTTTTTACAACCATAATTCAACACCAATAAGCTCTTACCTCTACCGGTGGTAGCTGCCGGAGAAAGGATCGGCTAGAACAGTGCCATGGTGGCTTGCTGGAATGAATCTGAGAGTGACCGCTAGCAAAAGGGTCGGCTGTGGCTGCTGTGAAATCGTCGGATGGAGACGAACTTGGGGTCGGACAGGATCTGCCCTTCAACAATGCTAGGGTGGCTGGAACAGATGGTATCAAAATGAACTAAACTCGATCAGCAAACGATACAAGGCTACTACAACCCAAATCAAACCAAACAGCCCTTACCCCCTTACTGATGGTGACCAAAACTTCTGTTGATGGTCGGAACAAGGTGGTTTGGGGTTGGCAGCTGATACAACAATGCCGGAGAACAAATATGAGCCGCAGCAAGGAAAAAGTGTGTTGGCCAGTGATCTATGATGGTCAGAGATGCTCCAAACAATACCCACCCGAGAGATCGACTGATTCCCGTGGCTGCAAAAGAAAGGAGAAATGGCGGCGATGAAGAATCAGAGAAGAGGAAAGAAAACTTGCCGATGATAGAGAGGCGTCGGCGACAACAACTGCTCTCTCTAAACAATCGAGAGCCCAACTAGCTCTCTCTCTCTCCGATCGAGACCCAGCCCTAGTTGTGGTTGTGGCCAGTGATGTTGGCCGGAGAAGAAGGAAAGCCTGGCGTCGGCTGGCGGTCGGCACTTGAGTGCGGAGAGGAGAAGAAAAATCGGGTGAGGAGGAGAAATCAACAATTTGGGAGAAGAAAAAAAGGAAATTGAAAACTTAGGTATAAATTTACATACTTAGGTTTATTTAATTCAACCTAGACCTTAATCGATTCAATCAACTTCTAATTAAATTAGTATTTCAAACAGACTTTATAAAAGTCTATTCTTTATATCCCCGTAAAGTCCTCTATTTAGTTCCGATTAAATTCAGAAAAAAATTTATTTTTTTTTAAAATTTCCTTAAGCTTATTCCTCAATTAACGCATATTATTTTATTATTTTTAAATTATCGTGTTTAATCGTTGTTGCGTCGAAAGTATGCAAATTAACATGATATGAAGCTAAGCCTCTACTAAATTGAGTTAGTGTTGGAATGGATCCTGAATTTGTCTAGCTATAACAAAAGTGAGAGTTTATATCGATAAAAAAACATTCTCTTATTAATAATTTTATTGATAATCAATTTGAAGAGTACTTTAGCAAAACATTTGGATACTTTTGGATAATCATAAATGAATGTTTTATTTTAACAAAATATAAGTAAAAAGAGAAAGATAATATGTTAAATAGTTGAGAAAAAAAGAGAAAAATGAGAGCTAGCTATAAAACATGACAATGATAAATAGGTGAAATGAGGTAGTTATCTCTAATTTTTCCCTCGGTTCTTAGAGATGCCATATGTTATTAGCGGTGTAATCGAATCGATCAAGTTGAACAATAAAAGACTCGAGTTCGAACTTGGCTCGTTTTTCCTAAGCTCAAGCTCGGCTCGAGTTCGATTCGAGCTTTAATTCTTAAACTCGAGCTCGGCTCATAATGAAATTAAATAACTCGCGAACGGTTCGAGCTCGGTTTGAAAAAGCTCGTTTAAAAATTAAACGAGCTTAGTTCGAACTCGTTTAAAATAATTAATAAGATATTATTATTATTATTATAAAAAATAAACTAGTCTCTTAACGAACACGTTCGCGAGCCGGTTAATAAATATATTTGCGAGCTTGTTAACGAACACGTTCACGAGCCTCTAAATGAACACGTTCGCGAGCTTGTTAACGAATACGTTTGTGAGCCTTTAAACGAACATGTTCGTGAGCTCACCAACCAAATATGATTAAGCTCGAGCTCGGTTCGATAATATTTTCGAGCTCATAATCAAGTTCGAGCTCGGCTCGTTAATTTAATCGAACGAACTCGAACGAATTTTTTTTCGAATCAAGACCCGAATAACTCATAAAGAACTTGACTCGTTTATACCCCTATATGTTATTGATTTACAATTAATAATATTGATGGTTACCGTGACAATAAAACAAATTAAGTTAGTTGTTTTATTTTATTTCTTGGTAAAAGATATTTTTTTAACATCAATTAAAATATCGTGGATGTTGACATATTAAGATTGTCACGAGAAAGGGAGAAAATCTTTCCACTAGCATGACTCCTTATTTAAAAGATTACGAACAATTGAAATATAATCTTTTAAATATTTTTATTTGTCACTTACTTATTTAGTCATTTTAAATATGTTTCAAAAAGAAAATTCTAAAAGGAATAGTATCACTCTTATAAAAAAATATAATATATTCAATTAATTTTGAAATGACCGACTATCAAAATAAATTAAAAAATATTCATAATAAACGAACATCTTTTAGTTACACTATATTTTTTTATATATAAATACATCATAACTAAAAATTAAATCATAAATATTTGAATATTAATCTAAATATCCTCCCGCTGTAACATATCCTCGGATATTCATATACTCTCGTAGCCTTAATTACATGTTGTCTTATAAATAAATACTATAAAGTTAAAAGAGAATCTCATTTTCTCAATTTATCGTATAATTTGATATAACTATTATTTTGAATAAAAATACTAGATTTTTAATTCGAAGCCTATTATTATATTTTAATTAAAAAAATAAAAGAAAAAGAAAAATGATTTCAATTCAATTTTATTATTTTTAGGATTAAAGAAAGTTTTTTTAATATATATATATTGATGCGCGCGTACCGTATATATATTTAAAATAGAGTTAATTTTAAACTTTAAAAATTTCAAATAACTTCTAATAAATAATAATTTATGTTTAGAAAACCATCTCTCTCTCCCTTCGACGTCTTTTAATATTCCTCCGCGTTCTTTAGACTATCAAGGAAGCCAAAACCCTCGAGAAAGCTCTACTCCTCCAAAACCCTCAAGAAAGCCAAAAACCCTCAAGAAAGCCTTCGCGGTCCACCGCCATGGTGAAGTAGGAGGCGAAGACATTAATGGAGCCATGGCGATTTCGAGGGATGTCCAAGAGATCATCTCCAAGCTATCATCCGATAAAGCCAAATCCCGAGAGGTGAGATTCCTCCCTCACCCTGTCCTTATACTCACTCTAGTTGATACTTCCTTCCATTTACGATATTGTCTCCGCCAGGAAGGGGTAACAATTTTGAGTAGCTGATTAGAAGAAGGTGAGTGATCGTTCAATTTCTGCAAGCTTCTTAACCGGAACACCGCCAAGATCAAGCCGGATGAGATCCCACATTGTGAGTTGTTTGCAATGCAAATATTAGTTAGATTACAAATCGTATGACTAAAATATACCGTCGTTTACACAGTAGAATGATCCAATTGTTACTTAGGGTTTGACACTTTCTCATGGGTAAGGTCGATCAAAGCAGGTAATATGAGACTATAGGATGTACTTCAGTAAAGAACGAAAGATAATTGGAGTTATCTAATAATTGAAGCACAAATAACTCCAACTATTTGTTAAATAAAAACCTCGTGAAACATGCTTTCGCCAGTTGTGGCAGTCTAATTCATAGTGCTATTCTCCTGCCAGATAATGTGAATCCATCTCCAAATAGGACAATAACAATCTTGTTCTGACTCTTGATTGAATGATACTGACCAACATAACTGAAATCATCTTCTGGTGTTCGTCATGTTAACTTTGTGGCAGCGGACATTTCCACCTTACTACAATGGTACTGCCTTATTGCCTTATTCTTCTTTCGTCCTCCTCAGACCTGAACTTCACCCCAAAACACCCAACCTCTCGTCTCATCACATATTCTTGACATTTCCAGATGCTTGTATCTGTAAGTATGTGTATGTAAGTAGTTTCTGGTTGTTGTGCCAGACACCAACCCACCCCTAGGTTGCTCCTCAATGCTTGATGGCCTGCTTCCCTATGCATCTTCAATTCTTCCCTATGCATCTTCAATTAGTTTGACTCTTCTACAACCTGTATCTCCCAGGTAAAGTGCTTGGTACCAAGCTAGGCACTATGCCAAGTTGATCCTTTGTTACAGGTTTCTGCAAAATGATCATTGTCTCAATTGGTGTACATAAACAAAACAATCCCTCTCCGCCATTTAGACTCCATGTAGAATGCTATGCCAAGCTGCTTAGCACGACTTTGATCCATCACTTACAAAGTATTCATGCTATTTTTGAAAGTTGACATTGGCCAATTGCTGAATCTAAAGATCTTATCTTGCTATGCATACTGGAATAAGTGTTTACTGTTCTAATGCAAAGCTGTTAGGTTATTATGAAGTCAAGGAGTAAATTTGGTCAATCCTTTTGATGCCAGCATGAAAGACTCTCCATCACTGTAATTGTAAATGCATTTTACCTAAAATAGCATGTAAACATGGCAAAATTGTAAGATCACATTTCAGTGGTCTTTTGAGAATTGCGATTGATATTTGTATATCTAGTTAATATGCACCTCAAAGGGGAGGCGCAATGGTAAAGTTGCAGTCGTGACCTAGAGGTCACGGGTTCGAATATCGGAAATAACCTCTTGCAAAGTAGGGTAAGGTTGCAACAAAAGACCCTTCCCCAGACCCCGCATTGGTGGGAGCTTTGTGCACTCAGCTATCCTTTTAGTTAATATGGTGGCAGCCCTTTTAGTTAATATGCACCTTATGTTGAAGTGGTAATTAAAGCACCGAGATATCATATTAAACATGAAGAAAGTTATAGTGATGTGGTGGATCAAATCCATCTATGTCTTTTTCCTGATTAATGTATTGTCTGGAAAGAAAAAAACTAATTTTAAATTTCAAAGTAAGCACCAACTGTAGTGTAGGAAGATGGAGGTGGATGCTATACTCCAACTGCTATTTATTTGGATTAGTATGGTGATCTAACTATGTTGTAAGGACATTTCTAGAGAGAAGAAATCATCCAATGATCCTGGTCATTGATTTTTTTTCAATTTAGTGAAAAATTACTGATTGTTGGAGAATGTTGCAATATATCATTGAGTTAACATTTGAGAATTGACTCAATACTTGCTGTTGGCCTACTTTTAAGCACTTGTTTGAAGAGAAATACCAAAACAATATATATTATATATTTATATATATATATATATATGTCACAGCAATTTTTTGCACCATAAACTCTCAATGAGCTTAATGTTAAGATACTTACATTTCATATTCCATGAAAGTTATGTTTCATCTTTAAACCACAATAAGAGTTTGAACTTTGCATCCATGTGGTTTTGTTGCTAATTTTGGCAGCTGAAACATGGCCTTTTCCAGTCACGTTGCTCATGAGATGTATCTCGTCAGAAATTTCTACAAGCAAGAAACACCCACCAAAGTTTATCTTTGCGAAGACTCTTCGAACTACAATTCAACTGATGATGCAAGGATCTCAGATCCGCAGAAGAATGGTTTCAGATGATTTATCCATTTCCTATTATCACGAGTTCTTGATATGTAGTCTGTTAACATTATGTAGTCTTGAAAAGTTTTTATTTGAACTCCATCTTTTAACTATTGCTGAATCCTATTTGCCATTGGAAAAGAATAACAAGAAATTGATGGCACCTGAGAAATTCTCCCTCTTTCTCGTTCTGGAAATTTTCACATCAATGGTGCCATCTCATGCATATAATTTTTTACTTGATTTTCTGCACATGAAATCATGATGCTAGTTGGTCTGTTAACTCTTCATATTACTAGTATATATGGTATTTAAATTTTTGTTAACTGCTGAGTATTGTTATTTGACACCATTTGTATGAACACGTTAGTAACATAGAGTCATTCATATAAATAATTTTCTTCTATCGTCAGAAAGGGTGACATTTCATTTCTGCCAGCAAGGACTTGATCACATTGTCAAGGCATGTTGGATCACTTAAATTGGTTTCATGCATATACCTTTCCTTTACATTCTAGAGATGTTTCCAGTTCGACAAGCTTGGTACATGCATTAAAGCTGCATATTTCATGTCTCTAAATATTCTATGCATGATGACAGGTGTTCCTTTACCATGAAGATTTTAGCTTATAACTAATCAACTACTTTCGATCCAATTGTTCTGAGTTTACTTGGTGCAGTGGAAGTAGGAGTGGATAAAATTGTTTAATGAAAACCTTGGCGCATGCTTTGAGGAGGACATTTTTTGTGCCTACATATCATTCTATGGATGATGAAAAGTGTTTATTTTAATTTACAAGTAAAATTTTAAACCATGCCAAATAGTTCAATAATATTTTGTTTTGTAGATTGATCATATGCCTAGAATATCTCAGATCTTGACATGTTCGACCTCAACACGAAAACAATGAGTTTCATAATTGCTTTAATAGAATCAGATTTTGCTTTAACAAAAAAAAAGCATTAACAAAAGTTAAATGAGTTATAATGTGGATGAGGCATTAAGGAACCAAGCTCCACATGGCTATTAAGTAGCAAAGAGAAGTGTCGCATAACATTAACAAATTGGTATGGTAATATAGAGCACCCCTTACATTTTTCCCTTTCATAAATTAGTATGATAACACTAGTAACAATTATTTTTTTTGTTCTAAGAGATAATTTGATACAATTAATGTAAACAAAATGTTCTATAGAATCCTTGGATGAAATTATGCACCTTTCTCTAAGGTGCATTATTTCATTCGTTATTATTATTTATTTTAATTTTTAAAATTTTTACCAATCCATTTTTCAAGTGAAAACAAGTTAGCATAGGTGTGTATGCATTCCCACTCAGATCAGACAACAATTTTTATCCATGAACTTGGAGAACACCTTGCTGATTTTGTGACTTTGAATAGCAATATAGCAAAGGATGTTCTTATCTCAATTTTATGGGTTCCCTTTTGTGTAATAACATTCACTATTCAATATTTTTTTCATTAATTGATATTCTTATTGCTTCCATTTTTCTAGGTTTCTTGGTAATCTTTTCTTTCTTATGCGGTATTACTTTTTGTTCTTTTAGTTTTATATTGGTTAGCAGGTACTTTGAGAATCATGCTCTTTGAAGCTTCTTAATTACAATATTTGTTGGTTACCCAATTGAAGTACTATGTCATGGCATATTGTTGTGTCATGCTGAAAATGTAACCTTTATTTAGTTAGAATGCCACATTATCTAATTATTTTTGGTAGTTTTGATAAGGTTTGATTGAACAAAGCATTGTGTTTTATCCATTACATTAATGTAATGTTTTTCTTTCACAAGCAACTGATACATTCTATTTTTCTTGTTTTTTTTCCTTTTATAGGATTATAGAAGAAGGCAATTCTGTTATCCACACTAAGGCTATTCTATTTTGCTTATTTTTGTATTTCTTATTGTCATTTTAGTTATATTATGGTTACTTAGGGAGTGGTGGTGCAGAACAAATAGAGCAAGACTTGCTACATCTCTTCTGGAGATTTCAGTGAAATCTTAGCAGAAGGGATTCCCAACTAGGAAACAACCTTTTTTTGTTGTATTTTATCTGGTGCTTGGTTTTTAGATTTTGACATTGAGGATACAAGACAATTCATCCAGGGATAAGTAGTCCTATAGTGGAGCCGTTTGGTATAGCTTATCCTCTTACAGTGTTGTTTTGATTTACCAATGCCTCAATAGTAATTCGTTTGATAGGTTCTACAACAAGGTTTAATCCTGTTGAGAATTCTAGCAAACAAATTTACTTTTACCCTATTCAAATGTGGGCCTTCACTTTGTATTTTGATGATACAATGAATGGCGGAAAGGAGTGAATGCTACATGGAAATATTTTTGTTTCAAAAATTTAGTTTAGTTCAGGAGTTAGAATGCACTCTATTCTCAATGTATTTTGATGTTTGTATTTTCATTTAGAATGCACTCTATTCTCAAGAAATTGAAGTTTGTGATGAAAATTAATGGCTCACTAGTACCCAATCCGCTTTGATTATTTCCCACTTTTCAAAATATGCACCATAATATGAAAACTTGAATTCTATGAGCCTTTCATATGATAAGCCGTTATTTCTATGAATTGTTGACTCTTTTTACACATTTTTATCTTACCTTTGTATCTAATGTATGACATGAAAGTTTACAATTCCGTATGACTTTGTTGTGAAACATTAAGCGCCTTTCTTATCATCACTAACCTTCATTTTGTATTAGTTTCTTTATTTGAAGGTTCCATTTCATATGTTTCTATAGGACCTCAATATTAATATATGGGGTTTGATATATGCTGGCTTTTATTTATGTGCAAAAATTGTCAAACATCAAAGTAAATATTATATAATTTATTACAGTTTCATCTCTCTGATTTATACTTAATGTTTCATTTTTTTTATCCTTCAAATTGCTTAATTGTACAACTGGTTGTGCCTTTGCATATGACATAAGTCATTATATCACCCCTTACATTCCACTATTGTTGTGATTACAGTTATTATTATTCTTTGCATTACATTCTTCTATAATTTATGACAAATTCAACTCATTATGCCTACTTTCTTCTTTGCTTTTCATACTCAACCCTCTTAAATCTATGAGAAATACTTGTGCTTTTCCTTTTTGTATCTCCCACCATGTGGTGCCTATTTGTTGCACAATGAGGAAAAAAGAAAAGTAATGCTATAATAGAATATACTGAGAGCTAGTAACATAGGCAACCATTCATGTGGGAGAAGCTTGATGAAGATATTCATTCTAGTATCACCATAAACATCTTGATTCTAGAGATTAAAATCAAATCTTGTTGCAATTGCTTCCACATTGATCACAATTACATAACATCCTAATTTGCAACTTCATTGTTTTCCTGGTAGCATTGACGAAAGAGTGATGTACAAGAGGTGAGAATCTTTGCATACATTTAGGAGATCATCTTAAAGTTGTGAGAATGACATCGTTGTAGAAACCTTTTGGAAATGTTGGTTCTATTTAAGGGGTTATAAAAGATTTTCCTATATACAATAAT
Source organism: Hedychium gardnerianum (assembly GCA_038050645.1). Taxonomy (NCBI): domain Eukaryota; kingdom Viridiplantae; phylum Streptophyta; class Magnoliopsida; order Zingiberales; family Zingiberaceae; genus Hedychium; species Hedychium gardnerianum. The sequence goes on along the minus strand of JBBUKS010032304.1, from coordinate 1,782 downwards.
GTATCCTTGGGTTGTGTTGGGTAGATGGTTAGATTAATTGATGTGCGTTAGGCATTTATTTTGGATTTAATTCATCTCTCAGTACAAATTAAGACAAAGTGTTTATCTTCTACTTAATCTATTCGATCTCTCTTGATACTTGTCCATCTATCATTGTATTTTTTAAGTGTTGCTACTTTCTTTCTTTGTTCATTTTATTGAAGTTTTGGATATTTTATAGTTGCAAATTTTTGCATAAGTATGAGATTTCATGTAAATGTTGTAGGTTTTGAGGATTTGCAATATCAAAATCTTGATTGGTGGAATATCAGTGGAAACCTTTTCATCGGGTCTAAACAATCATGGCATGGAACAACTATTTTTGACTTATATATAGTGTAAATGTATAGGATTCACCATAAAAATTTTTGAAACTCGGGGTTAGTCAATTTACTAATTGTTGAATATAATCTAGAAGCTTTTTATCTTTGATGTTATTTTTTCAATGATACTTACTTTATCATCCATTGAATCTTAAGGTTCTCTTTTGCCCCCGGAAAAATAGTGTAATGGTTAAACCCTTCAATGGATAATCAAGGGATTTAAGGTTTAAATTTCAGTTGCGACGCACTGTTGGAGATTTTTTCTCCAGTGAAAAGCGGATCTAAGAATGTTGGTCATCTAGATGGGTCTCTATTAGCACTTTTCGATTTATCCTGGAGATTGGTGAAAATTTTTTGGAGGGTCGGTTGCCTCAAGTTTGGTATTAAATCCACATTTAACTTCTAACTTGAAACATATCTCCGTCGTCTTATTTCAATATCTAAAATTGATTGGCCTAAAAGATGATTCTCCCTCTTCTTAAATGTTAATTCAAATGTTGGAGTGTGATGTAAATTTCAATTGTAAAATCAAATATAGCCGCCCAACTAAAAAGGGGTGACTAGATTATGCATCTTTTTGTTTAATTTCTTGTATAATCATAAATTTCATATCTAAGGTTAAATCGTAAAGTACGATAATATAAATGTAATGAAAATAAATCAAAAATGAAAATATAATGATATGATGTGGTCTTGAGACTCCTCTCCTACTTTATGACCAATGATGCATTTGGTGTGTTATCTTCAAATAAAACCACTAAACTATCATTTCACAAACTAAAGTTCTTGACCTAACCAAATGAGTTTCTTGTAGGCTAGAAAGCTTGACCCAACAAGCGGAAATTTTTGCTCAATGAAACCTTACAAATTCAACAAGATATATAATAAGTGCACATAAGTATAATCCTCTCCCTCACCCTATAGATAGAAAATCTAACAATAGATAAGTGGAATACTACCCTAGTGAGCTTTAGATCTAGGGATGAAACTTTTCTATGCTTCTAAAGCATGCACCATTTTTCTCTCTTTTTAAAAATATTTTGTATTTTATTTTTTTATATTTAAGTTGAAATTTTTAATTTTTAATTAATATATTTTATATTTAAAAATATTAAAACTATATTGGCATGATACAATGCAAGATCGAAATTGTCTCGTTCCGATCATGAACTGAAATTCCGAAATTGCACTCGAACTAGTAACTACAAATACAATATGAAAATAATAATTCAAAAGACTCGAAATAATTTTTAATAATGATAATAATACAAAAAAAGTTATATTTTAGAGAGAGTTATATTTGTACATATTTGTATGGCAGTTATGTCAGCATGTTTTAGAGTTAATTACCTAAATGTGTGTGGTTTATAAGTATGTGTGAAGTTAGAGGGGGGGTGTCGGGATGGGTATTTCTATGGTT